>PVIJ01004446.1:0-117668 GCA_004024925.1 Scalopus aquaticus
TGCATCAGTGTTTTTAAAAATCAAATATTTTGCAATCATGATGAAGTTTGGCCTGAACACCTCTTTTTCTATGTAGACAATTAAAGACATTCCATTTTATGTGAGGAAGTTTCCAATTGGTGTAATATCAAATGCAGTAAGTATACAGCGTACCATAAATATCTACAGTTTTGCAAATGCTAACTGCATGACATGTGCCAGGTTTTGTGCTAAATGTTTCATGCTCTCTGCCTTATGTTTACTTCCCAGCCAAGATAATGGTAAAGTGGCAAAAACTCCACATGGTGATACCTCAGTTAAGAAATACCTAAAAGATTCAGAAGTCTACTTCAAATCTTCAGACAATATAACTGGAAAAGGATAGAGAAAAGAACAAAAAAATTGCTTCTATCAAATATATAGTGTTCTTAATATTTTAAGGGTTGGGTTTTTATGGGTTGGGTACATGATAATAGTCATCATTTCTATTTGTATTTAAACAACAAATTATATTTATTCTAAATCAAATTATTAAGCTATATATGCTGCATACTATATATAGATTAGAGATAAACTCACACTCATTCCTTCACCTTTTCTTTCTTTTCAAATCAATTTCTGCTTTCCAAATTGCGATTAAGAAAAAGATAACATATAATAAAAACAATAATTTATTTTATTTTTTATTTATATCCTTTACAATATTTTGTATTCCCTGTAGGTTTCCCATCACCAAATCACCTGTAAATATTGTGCCATAAGACTCTTGGATTTTGGATTGTTCACATTTTGAAAATTGCATTTCCTCCCTCAGTTTCCAGAAGTACCAGTGCAAAAATGATTTCTATAACCACTAACCATCCTTCTAGCCCCCTCCTCAAAGCTCACCCAAGTGCTCACCTACATCAGGAAGGTAATTTTTTAGACTGGTCATCTTTATCTTTCAAATCACATGTAACATTGTGCTAGAATTTGTGTCAAACTTGCCATGGTACACTGATCTTAAATCAATTTTCATATTTTTTATCTGTTTAGAGATATACTTTATGGAAAATATTGGTCTAATTTAAAATTCTCACTCAGGATGATGAAAAACCTGCCCATAAACTTGAAAATGCCTAAATAACCCCAGGTCTCATTAAATGAAAATATATTTGATTACATTTATCTATGCAAGGAAGAAAATTAACAAAATTGATTCTGGTGAAGCTCTGATAAGTCTTTTTGAATTGTTGTAATAACTAGTGAGACATTAATCAGTAACTAAAAGCCAAAATAGACTTGGCAGATCAAGGGGGAAAAAAAAAAAAGAAAGAAAAAGAAACCCTGAAAAATGTTGATCTTTTTTGTTTTTTTCAAATATATTCTTAAAACTGTGTCAGATCTATTACCAACAATTCAACTGAACACCTTATATTCTGCCTTGAAGTAAGGCAACTCCACCCACCAACCATTTCAACATTATCTGATATATACTAAATTACTCTCACTTTAAAGGTTTTTTACACTGAGAATATTAAAGTCTTTTATGCTAAGAAGGAATACTTAGCTGAAATTTGATGAATTCTGTGTATTTCTTGGTGAAGTAATGTTTCCTCTCAGTATAATTCACTGGCTTCAAGCTTAAAAGTCACCTATATCCTCCAATTTTTGGACTGGATGTCTATTTTATATTAACATGATGTATTTATTATTCTGTAGGGGTGCCGTAAGGGATAGAAAGGAAATTTGCACATCATTCTAATGTAGGTTGTCTTTAAGAACTACCTTAAGTGACATTCACATATCAGTGTATATTTTCATAAAGTCACTTGGTCAGAAATGTGTTTCATCACTTGCCTACCACTTCAACTTGTCTTTGCAGTGTGAACTCCAGGTTACTCAACTGTGAATTGCATTTAATTATAGATTCAATTCTTTATTGAAAATGACAGTATTGTATACATATTTTGTCAAGTTGACTATTAGGTGAAAAAGAAGATTGAAAAAAATCTGGAAGCTCTACCAAAGTTACCTCATAAAAAATGCCCATCTTTTCACTTAAAAAGGTCCTTAAAAATCCTAACTGATTCTATCATTCTTTTAATGTTCCATATGTTTATTTATTAAGTACCCTGTGTGTCTATGTTTACTGTATAATAAATGTTAATATTTTCATCTTGAATGTGGAAACCGAAAGCTCAGAGAACCATTTATCAAATCACATACTTTTAGGTGAGAAAATAATACTAGAACTTAAGTTTGTCAATTCCCAACTCATCTGTCTCACACCTCTATAGTTTTTGGGTTTTTGTTTCTAGTACCTCAATGCCAAAAGCTGTCATGACCTAGAACTTGTTAGATGTATTTAAAAATAATATATATGATAAGAAGTTAATATCCAAAATACATAAAGGCTTCAAACAACCCGATGGCAAGAAAACAAAATTAAAAAATTGGCAGAGGGACCAATAGACTTTTTTCCAGAAGAGAAATAATGTTGCCAACAGGTACATGTTCAACATCTCTAAACATCAGAGATGTTCAGCATCTCTAAACTTAATGGAAAGTTTAGAGACTGCAATTATATATCACTATTAGATATTAGATATCACTTCACACCAGCAATATATGTGCAATAGTCTAGGAGTTGTAAATGTTATTTAAATGAAGATTTTTGATCTCTACTATTTCAATAAAATTTATTTCCATTGACTTAAAAAATAGAGAATAAGGTCTCAGATTCAAATGTACAGGATGGTAATGATAGCTGAAAACACCACTGTTATATACTTGAAAGTTGCTAAGAGAGTAAATTTAAATGATCTCATCTCTCTCCCTCACACACACATCAGTAATTGTGTGAGGTGATAGAGGTGCTAACTAATACTACTGTGATAATCATTTCACAATGTATATGTGCACCAAATCATCATTTTGTACACCTTAAACTTATACAATGTTATATGTGAGTTATATGTCAATACAGCAGAAAAAAATAAAGTTAAAAAAAAAAAAAACACATCTCAGGTCCACCTCAGACCTACTGAATGAGAACCTACATTTAAAAATGACCCCTAGGTGATTGGTAAGTTTGAAAGGCATTGATTCATATTTTACTAGGAAGTTAGAAATTTAAAATATCATTTAAGTATTAAAGGAAAGAGCTATTAACTACTGTAACTATTACACGATTCAATTATTATGTGCATAAAGACTTATTCATTGCTATTAATTATTGGTTTATAAATAGATTGAGGTTTTAGCTTTCCTGATGATGCAACAAGATATTTGTATATAATTCTCAATAATCAGTTTGCATCCCAGCAATTGTCTGAATTAAATACATATTTTGGTGGGATATGAAATCTATCACTTGGAAAACATTTTATAAAGTAATACATGCATTGTATCTAAAATGTTAGGTCTCATCACCATTCTTGTGGTGTATGGGCATATGCTATTATTGAAATTTTATAGGTGAAGAAGATAAAACCAAAGGATTTAAGCAATTACCCAACGTAGGTCGTTGAAAGGTAATTTGCCTGAGGGACAGGATAAGATTGGAAGACTGGGTCCAAGTGGAGAAGATTAAAGAAACAACAGGATTCAGTGCCCATAAAGCATGAGGAAGAGACTGCCCTGGAAAGAGGGGTTCTGGTTTTCGCAGAGTAAAAAAAAAAAAAGAAGATATGATGGTAAGTGTTTCAATTGGGTCAGGATCATAAACTGAAGCATTTTGATTTCTCTCTTCAATTACATTTACTGAAGCATTAAAGTGGTAGTTTTCATTTGCCTGTGATGATGGGATGCATTTATATTGAAATGCATTTGGAGGAATAGTTAAATATTCACTCAAAGTCCTAAACTGAGAGTAGGAATCTTGGGTGGGACAATATAAGGGCAGAATCCAAGGTTTTAAGAGATACCTATCTGCATCGAGGTATTTTAATTTACCCAAAATGTACTCTGGACTGGAACTTAATTGGGCAATGCTACATGATTAGTAAATGGCTTTAATACCATTGCCTTTGTATTTTAAAGAAATTAACTATGCGTCACATTCCTCTTTGGTAGGTAACCACACCTAGGGAAAATCCATCTGTTCTGACCAAGAGTTCATGTTAGTATGGTGGGTAGCACGTGAGCTTGACCACGGAAGAGAGAAATAGCTCCTAAGCATTTGCCTTGCAAAGTCTTAGCAGCACACAATTAAAACTCAAATCAATCATTTGCCACATTTCGTTAGTGCTTGTGATGATCAAAATTAATGATTAAAATGAAAATTACCAATATGGAGGTTAGCACTTACTAAATTCTAGCTACATTAACAGAAATAAGTGAGAGAAAAATATCAATTAATGCTGTCTTGTTTAAGTTAAAAAAACACAACAATCTTTTCACTGCATGCATATGAGTTAGAGCCACAGCAGCCTTCAGGCCCTTAGGAAAAGCTACCAATTTCCTTAACCCTTCATTAAACATGCATTAATTCATTCTTTATCTCTTTAATAGGCCCTATTTCCTAAAGTACTTTTCACTTTTGGCTTTTTTAGTGAAATCTTTTATTCAAGTCTCTCTTTTCTAATCTGTACAGATAATAGCTAATGCTCACTATTCATGTCTTTCAAGGTACCATGATTAATACCAATCCAGTGTCAGATAATGACTTTATAATAATAGAATGTTGCTTATCTTTATCCTTTAACCCCCTTGCCCTTTCTACTATCTGTCCTTCTGTAAATTTTCCCTTTTTCAATGGTGTGCTTGAGGAGATATCAATGTCTAATCATTTAGTTCATAGGAAAAATCCCTTCACATCTTTTTAACCTGAGGTTCTTTTTAAACTAAATGCTGAAATCCTCCCCTATGTAGTACAAATCTTTCTTCATCTTCTGAAAATTACTTCAAAAGGTGTTTCGTTTTATAGAAAACTAGTAAACCTCACTATACTCAGATGCCATCTTGTTCAAAGCTCTTAATACTTTGTTTAATGCAGGTTAGCACAGGGCTAGAGTGTGGCTTACCACATGTAAAGATATTTTTAGTCTACTAGCGGGCTCTGAAATCCACCTTGGACGGCACAGCCAGAATTGACAGAGCACCAACAGTAAGATGCTCTCTTTCTATTCCTTGACTGCACCTACTTTCAACTCCCTACCTTTTGAAAATCAAAGCCTAGTGTTAAAATAAAACCATACAGAAATAAGGCCTTTGTTTCAAGTGTCTAAGAAAAACTGAAATAAACTTTAATTGCTGCCCCTCAAATCAAGCTCTCTGTGGCATCATTTTCAACATTAGCAACAAAAGGACTATTAAAAAAGAAATCAAAGCTCAAAATTCTGCACTTAATTCTGCACTGCTAAATTTAAGAAGCTTTGTATGCCATGGACAAGAAATATGCCTATATATTCTTAAGATATTTTAAGCATAAAGCAAGCCATCTGTCCATCTTTTTGACTCCCCGCTATTCTCCTTCCTACCCTTAGCAGCTCTTCATTTTAGTTTTAAAGTAATTAATAGCTTTAAAATTTTTTGCCATGTGAGCCTATTTTACCAAAAGATGTGTGTATCATTTATGTTGGTTAAATATCTATTTCTAGATACATAGCAATATATTAACATGGATACATACCAAAAGAGCACTGGGAGAATGCTCACTAGTTAAAGCAAAAAAAGATGGGATGAGTTGGAGTAGGAAGTTAGACTTTCATGACTAAGTTTTAGTTTTCACATGGGAGTAAAAGTACACTTATATTTATTTGTGTGACCATTTTGCAAATTTAAATGTACTTTCAAATGAGTGCTCCTGTGGTTAGAGAATTATGGTGCAAGGGGGAAATTCCAACGCCTTGCTCATTGGCACCCTACGCTTCCAAGCATGGAAGGGAAAAGAGATGAATTTCAATAAGATAGAAAAGTAAGTAGCAGTAAAGCAGGAGGAATCAAGGAAGCTGAAGAATGGAAAAAAAAAATTCCTTCAGTGATGTGAAGTGATGGATGATTCTCAAGAAAAATTTTTAAACAAAATTGAGTCAGATAAAGCAAAACTAAAAAAAAAAAAATGAACCCTTGAAACCTGTCTGTGGAATGGCACAAGCAGAGGGGGAGGATGTGGGAGCAGAACAAAGAAGGGAGAGAGTGAAAGGGTTATGGTGGTGGACTAATGGTCTTTGCTGGTGGGTGCTCTATGGCACCAAGGCTTACAGAGGGGATCCTACACATCTATTATGGAAAGAAAGATGTAACCGAGTACTAACTCAATAAAAATGTTTGAAATAAATAAATAACATAAAATGGACCAATATAAGAAATGAAGAAAAATAAAGAAAATGGTTTCAGTACTACAGCAAGAGTAGAAATTAGAAATTGGAGTAGCAGGGGGAATGTTAAATATATTCAGCTGAGTGTGAACTACTTTTCAAAGACATTGATGCTTGAAATGACAGAAATAGAATCATAGCTCAAAAGAATAGAGCAGAAAAGATTTTCATTGTGGAAGGGGAGGCTTTATCATGTTTGGACCAGAGGGGTATAAGGATATAGTGGAAATCTTATAGAAATATAAGAAATTGGCTACCTGACGTAACAAACTCCAGGAGGAAGCCTTGAAGAATGTGCAGGTAAAAGATGCAATGATAGCTAATAGTATTGAAAAGTTGAAGCCTTCACCCAGTAGAAATAAACTTGCTCAAGTAAACACTGGCTTTTTTTAGAAAGAAATGACTGCAGGATGATTGTTCTAACTGAGAGAGTTCCACTAATAAAGAGCCACATTTGTGTCTATCTCAGCAACCGTGGACCCTTGGTCAGACACCCCCACACATTCTTGTAACCTAGTTCACTTTCCAGTTCCTCCTAGCATGTGATGTTGAAATCTCACAGGGAGAACTGTGCTACTTTATAATAAAAACTATCTGGACAGCACTTAACTGGAGCATTAACCTGTTCTGGAGAAAATAAATCTGCTGATACTTGCATGACTCTGTAAGTTAAATGACCAGAAGGAAAATACAAGTGGCACGTCTAAATTTAGAGTGAAGAAAGACAAATTAAGGACCCAAGAGGATATGTTCCTATAACATCATGTGAATCTATATCTCCTTTTATCGTATATATATAGAACATTACAACATGAAGATTCTATATCAGGCACTGGAGTAATAAAAGAATCTTGGAAATTTCAGGAACATTAACATGTTTTTAATGTATTTAGGATTATCTATTTTAATTCTTAAAATTCTCATATAACTATGAAAGTGCTATATAATCCTGCTATAACAATTTTACACGATTCTTTAATATATTTGGGAAAAAACAGAAATGTATAGGATGGAAAATTAAAATCACATTGAAATCCTCTACTGAGAAGTGGTCACTATTAATATTTTGGTATATTTATTTACAGTCCTTTCTCCATGTATTATTTTTATACTTGTAAAATAATATATCATATCTATTGAATGGAGTCCTAGGAATGGAATTACTGGAACAAAGGGGAGAGAAATTGTAATACACTTGAAGCATTATTGCATTGATTTCAAAGAAGGTGGCGTTAGTTCATGTGCAACTGCCCACATTAAGTATATGCTTTTAATATTCCTCACCAATCTACTAGAATAAAAATGCAATTTCATTGTTTTATTTTTTATTACTTTATTAGCTTGAACAATCAATAGCCATTGGAAAACTATGTATGGGGCACTATGTAGACACAAAAAGGAAAAGGACAGCCTGTGACTTCAAGGAGACCCACACAGGAAACACTCACAGGGGGAGGCAGCTGGAGAGGGTGCAGAGTGGTGGCCCTGCAGATGGGAGCGACAAACAGGACACGTGTGCCTTAGAAGAATATGCTACTTGTATTTCTTAGAGGAATAGCACATTGTTACTATATTGTGTTTTCTTTTGGGGAATGAAGAGTGACCCTTTCATCTGGATACAATTCTATGAAAGAAAACTATGTTTTTCATTTTATAGATGCACAAGTTTAAAGAGATATCTATCATACATAAAAGCTCCCATATCTGAGCTCAATGATATAAGCCAGAAGGAAAAGGAAAAATATCAAATGGTTTCACTTATAGGAGGAATATAGGGGGACTAAATAAAGGATCAGGAAAAAAATAGCAATAATAATAATAATAATAATAATAATAATAATAATAATAATAATGATAAATAAACAACAAAATTAGCAGGCAACCATAAATCAGAGACATTCTGCAAGGGAAAGGGAGGAAAAGGGACCAAAACAGGGGAGAGAGGGCACAGGGACTATGGTGATAGTGTAGGGGTGAACTGGTGGTGGGAATTTTATGGGGCATACACAATGATGTAAAAGATACAAATTAAAAAAAAAAAAGCCTCCACATCTTATCATCTTTCTACTTAGCTTTCCTGCATATCCCATGTCATATTTCTCTTTCAAAAATGATATATATGAACATGCATATACATTCATATACATACACACACACATATATGTACACATAGTTTTTTTTTAACCTGAGATTTATGGCTTGATTCAGAAATCTATTTTATTTTCTAGCCCTATTTTTGCTTGGATACTCAAGGCATTGAGTGAACTTGTACTTGTCTGAATAGTACACAGAGGCTATCAAGTTCAACCTGCTCTTGCTCAGATGGAAAAGCAGAAGCTAAAAGAAGGGAACCACAGTTACCCGTGGTGGAACTGAAACTCCTGTGACTTTCCTTCTTACCACACAGTCCTTGATATTTAGATTTTGGACCAATGAAATTTGAGGTTTGTGCCCCAACTCAAGTGTAATCCTTTACAATTTGTGGTCAGTATTCACTTGTGTTCAAGTTCTTGTTCTGTGTTGGCTGAAATATGCAGCGGTACTTAGTCTGCATACTCCTTCCAATAGGGTAAGAAAGGAAAAGCAAAAAAGAACATTTGCATTCTTACTATATGCCAGACACTTAGTACTTTGCACCACATGATCCTCCCAACAGCTCTTCGGTGTGACTATTATAATCTCCAAGGCACAGATGGAGTCATAGGAAATTTAAAGAACTTGCTTAAGTTGCTCAGCTTCTAATTCAAAGTGGGAGGATTAGAACTCAAGTTGGTTTCACAACAAAGCCTGTGCCCTTTCCATGAATCCTACAGCTTCCAAATGTTCACTAAAGATTAACGAAAGCGTGAGTACTGGGCAGGTATGTTTATTGGTCATAAATACTTATATTTCATTTCCTGCCATTGCAGAATCCAATTCCCTGACCCCAGCATTCTCAGTTCTTAGCACATGGAACTTATTTCAATTCTTGGAATGAGTCTTTGAATCTCTTGGTTGGAACTCAGCAAGGGACAGTGCAGAATTCAAGGGCCAGACTATTTGAGTTCAATTCTATGTCCAAATACTTACAAGCTGTTTTGTCTGGAGCAAGATCCAGAAACTCACTATTCTATATTCTTTCCTATATAGAAAATGGAATTAATTGTAGTGTGTAACCACTGTATTGTTGAGGATGAAATGAAGTCACGAATCTAAAGCACTTAGTTGGTAAAGGACATAGTTACTGTAAGCATCCAATAAATAGTGATAATTTTTACTGTCACTTCTGAACTTGTCCTTGTTCCATCTGCTTGAACACTCTCTGCTATTGCCCCCACATGTCTGGCTAACTTGTTTGCATTCTTCAAGTCTTAGATTCAGTACCATTTCTCCAGAGAATCTTTCCATGACCTTCTGAAACTGGGTGGAGTGCTTCTTTGACACGATCAAGCAGAAGTCTGTCTCTCTCTCAAAGAACATATACATTATATTAAAATTTACTCTTATCTATACTCCTAACTAAACTCTAAGTTATTTGGAGGCGGTTTCTCATCATTTTATCTCCCTCAAATACATGGTAAGACACTGCGTAGGTAGGCACGTTTCTGGGTCTGTAAAAGACTTTCACTTTAGTCTTTTAGTGTGGACTCTGAAAAGCCCTTTAGAGAGGTCAAAAGACATGAGGGGCAACAGGGAAGCTGTTTTGTCTCCCCTGCCTTCTTCAAGTCACAGCTGTTAGTCTGGACCAGGCTGCCTGGCTGTGACTCACACAGAGTTTTGTTGCTAGTTAATTCATTGATGATAGTTGTGCCATTAGGAGCTTCAGTAATGAGAAGTTTAGGGAGTGGAAAATTTAAACAAATAAATGGCTCCGAAGACATACCTTAGAGGCAATAGTGAAAAAAGAGAAATTAGATTACCTGGGAGGTGATCCACAGGTAAGTGAATGACTTTCACAGCTAGCAGGTGAATCCTTGTAGCCTCCCCTGTATCTTGAAACACTCAGGTGCCCTCCTTCTCTCTTAGCACATGGAGCCAGTCACTTGTTTGATATGTAGTGTATTAATTTTCTATTGCTCCTATCACAAATTACTACAAACTTGTTGGCTTAAACAACATATATTTAGTTTTTTATAGTTCTGAGTTCCATATGTTAAAAGTCTAACACGGGTCTCATTGGGCTAAAACTCAGGGCCACATTCCTTTCTGGAGGCTCTAGTGGAGAATCTATTCATTCCCCTTTCCTGCTTCTTGAGGCTGCCCACATTCCTTGACTCATGGCCCCTTGTTTTTGCTTCAAAGTCAGCAACAACAGATGGAGTACTTGTCATGCTGCCATATCTCTGGGGCTCTGGAGCTTGAAGACGTTTTCTGCTTTTGAGGATATATGTCACATTGGACATGCCAGCTCTGCTCTAAGATAATGACTCTATTTCAAGATCCTTAACTATAATCACAGCTATGAAGTCCCTTCAGCTATTCAAGGTAATGTAGTCACGAGTTCTGGGAATTAGGGAGTGGACAGTTTGGGGGGCTCATCAAGAAGCTGTCTTACTTTGTTAAATATCACTGAGACTGTTCCCAAACAAGTGATGAGATATGCCCTCTTCTGTTTGGCACAGTTTAGTGGGTGCTGGGGTGCATTGCCCATATTCTCTCTGAGTCTATCTTCTAGCAACCTGCCTGCAATATGCTGTAAAAGATACTATGTGGATTGCTGCAGGCATTTGGAGCTTTCCTAAATCTGAATATAAATAGGAATGAAGAAAATTTTTTCAACAATACCCTCTCTCATTAATGAAGCAAAAATCCCCTCCTGGTTGACACCCACTAACATCGTAACATTCATGCATATTAAATACAGCCAATCCTCATTATTTTCAGATTCCCTACTTGCAAACTTGCTTTCTTACTCAAATTTATTTGTAACTCCCAAAGAATGTTCTCAGCACTTTCACACTCATTCACAGATATGAACAGTGATGAAAAATTTGAGTTGCTTCATGTGTTTTCTCAGTTGAGGCTGAATAAGGCAACACTCTGCTTTCTTATTTCAACTCTCAGACTGGAAACAAGTGTCCTCTCCATGTGTCCTGTCTCGTGCCACAGTTTTCACACTTCTTGTCTATTTCATCAGTGATTTTGCTGTTTAAAATGGCCTCTAGGCGTAGTGAAGAGCTGTCTAGTATTCGACATACAGACAGGCGGTGATGATGTGCCCCCGGAGGAAAATATATGTGTGAAATAAGCTCTGATCGGGAAGGAGTTAGTGCTGTGGGTTGTGAGTTGTGCTATTAAGTGTACAACCTATATTAAATAAGGTGTCTCTAAGCAGAACGACACATAATATAACAAAAAAGTTAGGTTTTGTGTTGATTGGTTGATGGCAATGTTATAACCAGATCTTACAGGAACTTAACCTTTTTTTTCCCCTAGAAGCAATAATAGTTCAATACTCACTAATTCAGTATCATAAATAATGAGAATGACAATGGACTCTCTCTTCTGCTCTCTATCGCTACACCCCCCCACCCCTTTCCATCAAATTTTAATGTGCTTGTTTATTTCTTTTGTCTTTTCTGGGGATCCTAGGCTTCCTGAGTATGTCCTATAAGTGTACATGGCTGGATGCAAAGGAACAGGAAATCCTCTTCTCCCTCCACTACATTTCATCATCCTGCTCTAACCTGGATTGTGACCTCAAGGAGTGAGGTGAGGGATAAACATTTTCTGGTAATTTTTAGGCTTTAGGAAAGAGAACCCAAGTCCATAGGTGATGCCCTGAGCAGCTTTGATTTTGTAGGAATAGAAGGGAAGGGGGAGCACCATGAGGCTAACTGGTGGAGGTGAAGGGCAGCTTAAACATCTCTGGAAACATACAGACCATATTTTGTCTCTTGAAGTTTAAAGAATGATCATGCTGAAGAACCAGTTTCTATGTTCACATTGCCTGTAGGAGAAGTAGTTCCATGAATAAGGCGTTCAGGGGAAATGACTCTACTCATCAGTCTAGAATATTCCTAACCAACCTAGGTTCTCCTCACATGGAATTTCCTTGCTTCGAATTTTGTCTTTTTTCCACAGTTGGTTCTCATGTCTTCATCCCAAACTGAATCACTCCCCATCTCCAACTAAATCTCTTTTCAGAGGCTTCCAAAGGAAAGCTCAGACCTCACCATCACATCTCAACTGGTTGCTTCTTTCCTGTATACATGGCCGCCATGTTAACATCAGCTATTTCTGACTGGATTCTAACTGAAAGATGCACCATTCCCCTCACTTCTACAGCTGGGTGGATGCCGCTACTGCCAGTGCCCCCAATCCTTATAAAAATGAGGATTTAAAAATACCCACCACTCTTAGTGCATGTGCTTGGAATTACAGACCTGCAATTGATAGGAGCTTTTGGGAAACTCCTCAGTTGTCTTTGGACCTCAGGCGAGGCATAAGATAAAGCATCCTCCTCAAGGACACGCTGGAGTTTGTTCTCCTGTCCCTTGGCAATATTTTCTTTTCTGCTAGTTTTTAGGACCTTTATCCAGGAGATGAAGTAATCCTGGCCTTCATCTATTCTCCCTTATGGAATAAAGTTTATATCTCAAGTGCTTTAGGGCTTTGCTTTGATTCTCAAAACATCTTTTCTTCCACACCAGTGTCTCTGCCATAAATTTCAAGAGACTTTAGATTATTCAGACGTCACAACGATGACTCCCTTGTGATGAGTTCAGCTGTAATAACCTGTCCTGTGGCACAGTCTTGTGTGAAAGACGAAGGGCCATGTCCTCCAAGTAAATGCCTCAGGAAGAGTATGGGGGTGGTGGGACTCATTCATATTTTAAACTATTCTTCAGCTACAGGGCTTGATTACACATGCTCCATTGGATAGAAGTTTTTCTCACAAAGTATTTTAAAACGTGTTATACGTCTGTCTTTGCCTTTTATGTCCTATGACACAACTCAGAAGCCACATTTCCTTATAAAAACCATGTATTTGATGATGCAGTATTTCTTTAACTTAAGTAATAAACCAAAGATTTCCAAATATGCTAATATTCCTGGAAATCAATTTGCTTTCCTTTGGTTGTTTGGCTTTGCTAAGTAAATTAAACCATCCATCATTCATTTAGGACAGATTAGAGGAGAGAAAACATGCATTTCTTTTCTTCTCAGCTGCTCTTTCATGCTCCCATTTCTTGATGAAGAAGAGCATTCTTGTCACCAGAAAAACAGGCACTTTTAACTGTGAAGAGGTTTAATGAGAAGTGACAACCTGACTCCTTATCATGATTCAATTTTTAGACTGAAGTCAGCTAATTAATTTATTGCCAGTGTGATTTTCATCCTCCTTAACATTTTATTGATTCATGGATGAATCAACTGCAATATTGCTCTTGAAAGAAAATGTAGCTCTTGTGCAAATCATTTTGCCTTGGGAGAGCTTCCCTCCCCACCTATAATCTCACTTATACTCTAATTTCCAAAACATAGAAAAAAAGGTTGACTAATTTCTAGAAATTTTCTCAGAGTGTGTGTTTCCCAATTTGTTCCTGGCCTTTAGCCATGTTTAACCTTCATTTCTGCCTTTGCCATGTAGACTTTACATCTGTCACTTTAAAGAGGCTCTCACAATACTCCCTTGCTCCTTCGTTCTTTTGTCACTCTTCCTAGCCAAAATACAACAGAGAAAAACCTAGCGGTCTTGTGTCTCTGTACCTGCATGAACACAGCTCCTGAAATACAGTGCCACAGTCATTAAGGAAAGGAACAACTAGCCAGTGTCCAAAAGATGAATACTTGAGTCATAACCTGGTAGTTGGATTTTGTAATCCCACTCAAGTTTAATCAATTGCACATCTATTAAGAATTTTCCTTGACTAGTATATTGGCCCTGAAACAAGAAACCAACTGGGTCAACATAATCTCAATAGGAAGCAGAGTCAGAGGGCTTAGGTCAGTGACACGAAATCAAGGTAATGAAACAGGAGGTGAATGTAAAACTAGGTGGACTCAAGAGTGAACCCCAGTGCAAACTTTGGGTGATGATAATGTGTCAAGTAAGTTCATCAGCTGTAATAAATGTACCATTCTGGTGGGAGATACTGATTATGGGGAAGATTTTGTATGTGTGAGGCAGGGTGCATGTGGGAATCTGTCCCTGCCCCTCAATTCTGTTGTAAACCTCAATCTTTTTAAAAAATAGTCTTTTTTTTTCAATTTTTATTTTTTTTAAGATTTATTTATACGTACAAGCTGGGGTACAGGTCAAAGGTGTGGGCAGCGAGAGGGTTCACCAGAGGCAGAGTGGGGAGCAGAACAGGCAGATCAGAAATACACTGCTGAGGGGAGCAGCGGGTGAGGCAGGAGAGGTCTGCCACGCCATGTGGGATTCTCCCTAGCTGGGCTTCGAACTTGCATTGCGCACTGCCGACAGCTCTACAGCGCAGCGCTCAACCGCTGCGCCACCAGGGAGGCACCCTTTTTATAAAAAATAGTCTTAAAAGGGTTTTTAAAAATCTGACTAGTTAGACTATTTCCTAACCAGTTCTAACTTGAGTATTCTACACCATATTCTAATGAGTATGGACTGAAAACTAAATTATTGCCATACTAATCTTTGGGGTTTGAGGATGAGATTGCCATATCGATTTAGTATGCACAGAGTTATCAGTAGTAAGGGATACCCAAGTTGCTTATACTTATAATTTTTTTTTCACTATAATGAAGTTTCTGATAATTCTTTGAATTATTTTAAAATGGCTGCAAGCCTGAATGAAGTGTACTCTATGGATAGCTTTGATGAATATCCTGCAGAAAATTGTTGCCTCACTTGATGAATGCATTGAAGAGCTAGAAATGAAAGACTCTTATATTGAGGGCCCCAATTTAAATGTCTCCTGGCGCCCTGATATAAGAGAAAACAAGGTGAGTTGGCAGGCCCTTGACTGACTGGGTGATGCAAACACTATCTGAAGTCGGTCTAAGTAAAAAAGATTAAAAATACAATGTGCCCCAACAAAACTAATCTGTAGACCTCGATATCAGTTTGTGACTCCTTGTCTAGACAAACTTTCTTGTTTTATATATGGGGAAATTCAAGTCTAAAGAAGTTACTTAGAAATATTGCATAGTGTTCAAGAATTCTGGAGCCAAGATAGCTTAGGGTCCAAATTTGTTTGTGCCACATATTAGTCATGTGTCTTAAGCAATTCACTTCATCTCTCTCTCTCAGTTCCTCAGTTGTTTCTTCTGTACTGGGATGAATACTCTTAGTTTTCATCCCATGAAGCTGTTTGAGAATTAATCAAGTTATAATTGATTAACTATGTATATGGATAATGTATGACGAGCATTCTTTAAAATGGTTGGCACATTCCTTTTCTCTCTTCATCCTTTTTGCAGTTCTGCTCCCCAGACTGTAGATGCAACCATATTGGACCATGAAGGTGTTTTCTGGGGTCAAAGGTTGATGGGGCTGTGAGGAGGAAGGGGCCCAGGGGCTTAGATTCCCTAGGGTGAAGCTGCTTTGCCAGGATAGATACCAACACCCAGATTTCATTTATAAGTGAGATAAATTTCCATCTTGGTTAAGCACTGTCATTTTGCCTTTTATGTCACTTATAGCAGAAGGTAATCCCCTCGAATGCACAAAATAAATCTTTTCTATCCTGTAATTTTCAGCTATCTGTGTGGTTGTTGCTAGGTGTGTATTTTTTCTTCAGTATTTAACTGGATTACTTTATTTATGAAGCCTGGTAAACTCTCTTTTAATTGGTATGTTTAATTATTATCATTTAGTTTAATTATACCCCATACAACATTTTCTCATTAAGATTTTTCCAGAACAATGCTTTAGTCTTTTTGGAACAGTCATATCTTTCAATTCTCTAGTTTCTGTTTATGACTACATATGAAAAATTTATGTTTACATCCAACCCAATGCCAAAAATTTCAACAAATTTATATATGAGAAAAGTCACATATTAAATTCCAAATACAAGGAGTAGACTCCAGAATCACTTGTGGAAGTTTTGTTAAGTGCTCTGATGTCAGCAAAGGGGAAGTGTGACTCAGTTTCTGGCTCCCTGGGAGGCTATGCCACTGCTTATAAAGAGACTATTCACTAGTAACCATTAACTGATGACCAGGAAGCAATGCTTTCAATGTTTTATATCCTGCTGTTATAATCTGGGACTTATACAATTAAGGTTTTTACTGTGTATTAGTTTCACTTTATTGATAGATGACTGTACATAGTTGATATCTCTTTTTTTTTTGGTACCTTTTCTTCCAGACTTTGTTTTCTTTTTAATTATTTTGTAATGAATAATGTAAAAAATAAATTGTTTTACATCCTTGAACTGCAGTACTGCACATTTCTTTTGCCTTTTAAAATACAGTCCCTTGCTTAGCCTGTTATGTAGAATAGCTTATTATTTTTTTTTTAAAGATTTTTAAATTTCATTTATACATACAGGCTGGGGTACAGGCCAGAGGCATGGGGCGGCGAGAGGGTTCACCAGAGACAGAGTGGGGAGCAGAACAGGCAGATCAGAAGTACACTGCTGAGGGGAGCAGCGGGTGAGGCAGGAGAGGTCTGCCGCACCATGTGGGATTCTCCCCGGCTGGGCGTTGAACTCGCGTCACCGCTGCCGACAGCTCCACAGCGCAGCGCTCAACCACTGCGCCACCGGGGAGGCCCTAGAATAGCTTATTTTGAGAACTATATATCAACTTAAAAAATATGTTTCTAGGGCCACCCTGGTGGTGCAAGGGGTTAAGTCTCAGCACTATGAAGCTATCCGTAGCCACTGCAGCACAGCACCAGTTCAATCCCTGGCCAGGGAGCTTCCCACATGGCACAGCAGACCTCTCTTACCTTGCCAGCTGCTCCCCTCAGCAGTGTACTTTAGTCCATCTGCCTACTCTGCTCCCCACTCTGTCTCTGGGGAATCCTCTCACCCCCTGCACCTAGGGCCTACATCCCAGTTCTTGAATACATAAATAAATAAATCTTTAAAAAAAATGTTTTTATTGGATTTTTTTCTACCATCTTAATTTAAATATTCTGTTTGCCATACCTTTCTTTACTGCTTTTTTTATTGTCTTATGTTTTTACTTGGATAGTAAATAATTCTATATTTCTTTTTCTTCCTTTCTATGATTTTAAAGTCATAGACCATATTCCTATTTTTTGATTTGATTTTGTTCCTCATTCTGAGTAGTTCTTCTTAATAGGTTTTCTCCTTCATTAATATCTGTAATAAAGGTGCTTAGCAGGTAAATTCCCTTAACATGTCTGCACATGTTCTTAATTTGTTCTTGCTGTTGAATAACATTAAATTGACTATAAAAATCAAGACTGAATAGATCAAACAGAAATAAACTTTTGGACAGTAAGACCAATTAATTGTCATCAGAAGGGAGAGAAAAAGGGGATGGGTCATTGGGTAAAATGGGGTCAATTGTATGGTGAAGGATTGAATTGGGCTTTTAGCAGTGGACTGAATACAGTATATACACAAGTCTATTTTTAATGATGTGCACATGAAACTCATATAAAGTTATAATGTAATGTTACTTCAATAAAAAAAATTCAAGGTTGAGAGTTATTTTTTTCTCAACATGTTGAAGATATTTCTCCTTTGCCTCTGGCACTTATTGTTGCACATGAAAAGTCTGTTGTCAACTTGATTGTCAGGTTTTGTAGTTAATATCTTTCCCCTCTGGAAATTTTATAGATTCCTACTCTGTTTCCTTTATGTCCTGTAGTGTCAGTAAAATAGAACTAGATGCAGATTTTTAATTTTTCCTTTATTTATATATTTCCTATTTTATAATTACACCATACTTTTGATTTGAGGAGTTATGTTTTTCTTTAACTGTAAACACTTTTTGCTTTATCTTTTTAAAACATTGCGTATTTTCTAATCCTGCCTTCTGGATCTGTCATTAGATTTATGTGAGATATTCTTACCCATCTTCTCTGATTCCTAATCCTTCCCATATTTTTAATTGAATCATCTCTTTTTGATGAAGTGTAGATAAAATCATTAGCAACATCATTTTTTAACTAATTAAATTTTTTGTTTCCATTTTAGAGTTTATCTGAATAAGTATTTAATTTTTAAGTGATGATCTCTTCAATTTTCTAATTTTTTCATACCTACCTGTTGGTGTTTCCTCTCCTTTTCCAGTAAATACATTTTTGCTCAGTCTTGGTAAATGTTATTCTTTTGCTCATTGCTTTGCGCATCTTAAACATAACTAAAGATAATTCAATTTACAAAACAAATGTTTTATGAATTGAATACAATTCCACTTTACTAAGTTTATGGATATACATGCGCACACATATATCAAATAATACAAATATTTATGAGGCTCATCAAAATTGATCAAATTTTGCCTCTAGTTTCAGGCAGGGCTAATAAACATTGTAAGGATTATAGCCATGATTTGTTGATTATTTCATACCTGTGCTATGCTGGTTGCTGTATGTTTTGGATATGTGTGAGGTATAATAACCTTTAACAGGAGTTTTAGTTGCATTTTCTCAGAGACAGAGGGAACCACAACAGGAAGAACAAAAAGCTGGAGAGAGACATCATATAATCACTAACTAACTAATCCACTGAGACAAATGGACCCAAACTCTGGAATTCACAGCTACCTTTTAATTCTATTTAAGGAGAAAAAGCCTGCATAATACACAGAACCTCACAACATTAGCATTAAGAAGGACCACATAGTCTGCCAAGAAGAATCAGATAATCTACTTCTTTAGAAAGAAGGAATTGAGAAACAGAGCTATTAACTTGACAAGATGTCCTGGCTAGAGAGTGTTCAGAATTGTATACACTCCTGTTTCCTGATCCATACCCCAGTACTCTTCTCCTGCTTTATGGGTCCCTTTAATTCCCAGAAGACTCTAGCATCCCTAGCACTTTTTAAAAAGATTATGACATATGCCAGCAAAACTATTCAAATATGTCAACTTCTGCTCATCCTCACTTAGCCAGATTTTTCACTAACTTTATCACTGGAAGAAAACATGAGAGATTCTTCTTTTTCGCATGTAAACCAGGAAATCAGTTTCCCCAAAACAGTTGTTTTGTTTCATATGCTCTAATTAGCAATGTGATTTTTGGTATTGTTTTTCACCACTGTTACTCCCAAAATAGCTTTAAACATAACATTCTTGTTTTCTAAAAATACTGAATGCTTTTGAAAAACATCTTTTAATTTAGTCTCAATACATTCTTATCTCTTGAAAAAAGTGTAATATCTAATAAATTAAATTTAAAAATGTAGGTAATGCGTCTTTGCATAGTCTCTTATGGTATACTATTAAATAAAACATCCAAGATTAAGTTAATATTTAAATAATAATTAAAATATATTGTTCCTTTGTGTACATTACTTATATTTCATCCATTTAAAAAATATACTTTAAATATATATTTTTAAACATATAGTTTTACTTTTAAAATGTTACGATCCCACAGAAATCGTGTTGTGTGTATTATGGTTATTGTGAACTGAGATTTTACCAAGTGTCAAAATCAGTGTTTTATATATTTTACCTTATTCACTTATTACAGCAAGCCGCAACATAGATGTTAGTGTTCCCATGCCCTATATAGCACAAAAAACACAGGAATAGCACACTTTTCCAAGAAAATTGCTAGCTGATACAGCAGTGAGATATAACCCACAGCTGTCTAATTCTAGTGCTTCTTATCTTTATCAATCTATTGGTCCTTCATTTTCTTTTTTCCCTTTTTTTCAGCTCTTTTTAGTTTATTCTAACTGTTCTTATGTTTTTTTCAAAGTGCTACTTTCCTCTTTACATGTTCAATAATTAAATCTCTCTTCCCAAAGTCTTTTAACCTTTACTTACTCTTCTCATTATCTCCACAAAATATGACTACATTAAACTATGCCACGGCAGTAACAAAGACTTAAAAGTCAGAAATGGAATACTAAATCTTGAAATCTAGAATAATTACTGTGGTTTATATTGCCTGGTATTCTTTTCCTGTAGATATCTGATGGATTGCTCCCTTTCTTCCTTCAAATTTCTATCCAAATGAAAATTTTTGTCTCATTTTATCTCATAGAGATATGATAAATATTATATCCATTTTATCATTTAGCATATACAATTCAGTGATTTTAGTATATTCAAAAGTTAGTACAACCACATCTATCTAATTCCAGGATATTCTCATCACCCCAAAAGAAACTCTTTAATTGTAGTCACTCCCCCTTCTCATCCTTCAGTCCCTGGTAAAGAAACATATTCTCTCTTTATGAATCTACTTTAGATATTTCATAAACATACAACCATGTGATATGTGGTGTTTCGTGTCTGACTTCTTTTACTTTTCTAGTTTTAAGATTCATCTGTATTGTAGTGTGTTCTTTATTCTTTCTTATGTCTGAATAATATTCCATTTTATACTATCTTTTGTGTACTCATTCATCAGTCAAAGATTGTCTTTCCTAGTAATATCAAAGTTCAATTTTAAAGAAAAGTTTAATTACCCATGGAACTTTGAAGGTGGAACTCAAGGATAGAGAGGGACTAGATAAACATGAGAGAGTGGCCAGATAGAGGAAGAAATCCAATTTTAGCTGTGACACAGCTGGGTTATTTATATTTTGACTAATCAGCAAAATTCAAAAAGGGATCTTTTCCCTGGTGTTAACTTGTAAATAAGAAGACCATTGTCTTTATTTCTACAGTAGTTTTAAACACTATATTTTTTCTTTTAATACAAGGGGAGGGAAAGGAGTCAGTTGATGGGGCCAGGTTCCTCTGCTCTGGTTTTACCTTATTTTCCTCACCTATTTGCACCATTCCCACTGTAACAGGGTGGTCCCCAGGAAAAAGGGTGTGTCCCAGGGTCCCTGTCCCACCCAAGGTAGGGTGGAACTGAGCAAGATATAAGAAGCTGGAGAGACAGAAGACACATAGAGGACACACACAGAGGAGACAGAAAACACAGACAGAAGGCAGGAGGAGACAGACGGAAGGATGGAAAGCCAGAAGAGGCCCAAGGAGAAGAGAGACTTGTAAAGAAGCTACACTGGCCTGCACTGATTGAAAGAGATGTGGGTGAGAGACCCGTGGGGAAGCTAATGATGGCTATGTTGATTGCGGTTTTGATTTTGTTCTGTTCCTCTCGGAATTGTCTGACTGTTTCTTACCCTTTTGTATAGAAAAGGTATTTTGGTTCCTCCCAGAATTGTGGGGCTGTTTCTGACCCTTATGTGTGGGTCCCTGTCAAAAGCTATTCTAGACTTGTGGCTGGCTTTTGAGACTTGCTTTGGGCCAATCCCGTTTGGGTAGACTTTTACCCACGAGGAGTTGGATAACATTGGGTGCTTGACTTAGAAAATATATTCTTTGTTTTCTCTGTCTTTTCTAATTGTATTAAAGTCTGTTTCCACAAAAGGTCCTATATGTTTTGTATTGATGTGGTGGATGGCAGAACCCATTCAGAACAGGGCAGGTCTGAGTGTTTTGGGGGTCCCCCCTTCCTGCCCTGTAATACCACCTGTGAAACAGAATGGCAGAGGGGCCTGCACTTTACCAGGATACAGGATACACAGAGCAAGTCACTCATAGGGACTACCTAGAGGAGCCTTAGATAAAAGAGGAGGGAAGGGAGAGAGATCAGGGGACTTGGTGGTCTGATAAGCTTGGGGTGTTAGCTGTAAAGAAAACAATAGGAAAGTCATTGAAAGAGATGGGGAAAGAGAATTTCAGACAATTATTGATTATATGGCTTAGTTCTAAAGAGTTTTTGCTATGTCATCACGGAAGGATTCAAATCCTAGCTCTGGCACTGATTATGTAAGTTCAAAAATTTTTTTTCAGATGCTAATTCCCATAAATTGAGGATAGAAAAGAACCAATTTCTCAATGTTGATGAATGGCCTAAACAAGACAACACATGCACAACACAGCGCCTAGCCCTGGAAAATCTTCTCACTGTTCTCGTGGCTGCATTTGGAAGCTATTGATGGGTTGTGAATGAAAGCATGGATCTTAGCAAACCCTAAACTCTGAGGAATAACATGTTACATAACACATTTTCCCACAACTTCTATCCCCAAAAATGTTAGACAGATTTTTAGACAAATCATTGTAAAATAATAACAAAGCCTTAGGCTGAGTTCTCATTCTTCATATTTGGAAACAAAAATGTGAAGAAAAACCTTAATGGAGAGGGCTGAGAAAACCCCATAACTATTGCCCTGGTATTATTCCATCTATCAATATTTATGTCTTCAAGGCTCAACATTATTTGAACTAGCTTGGCAGGCCTGAGATCTGCTCAGGATTTGGGGCAGAAAAGTGGACTTGAATATCTTAATCATGTCCCTCTGTTACAGAGCAGCCCTGATATAAAATGGGGTGCCTGACTGTCGGTCCTCACCTGTAGGCTTAAAAAGGACTTGTAATAAGACTCAATTGCTGGCACACACAATAAAATTAATAAAGGGTTTATTTACAAAAGGAGGGGAAATAAAAAACAACTCAAGGAAAAAAAAGAAAGAATAAATTGGTGAATGCATCCTACCCGTTCTGCTGATCTAGAATCCCAATGGCGTACCAAAACCTGGCAAGCAGCCAAGAGGCCCCCAAAGCCCACATGCCTGGTTATATACCAAACATGGCTGCTTAACTCCACCCTCAGTTTCCAGCATCCTCCCTTCGGTGATGAGATGGCATTATGGGATTTGTAGTCTTAGGTGTCTTGACTCTCTCTGGTCTGAGGTAGGGGTAGGGTCCATAAAAACCTATCTGTGGAGCTTGTTCAGGCGGTCCTTTCTCCCTCAACACCTCTTACCAGCCACCCTTGCAACACTTCTTGGGGAGAGAGAAATGGAAGGCAGGGTGAGGAAGAGAAAGAAGTGGATGCAGGTGAATTAGAAGGTAGCAAAGACATTAGACATTATTTAGGGGAAAGGAAGGAAAATGGAGGTGTAGTCACTGAAAGGTGATTGGGAATAGTCCCAGCCCTCATTCTGCCAAGTCCCCTCCCAGTCACACACAAGAGAAATTCTATGCTAATGTCTCAACCTAGCATCTGTTAATGCTTTAACATTCCTCTGTAGCCTTCCTGTATTCTGGCACAGTCTTTGCCTCAGGCACGCAAATTTGCATTTTCCCTTGACACCCTTTTAATATGCACAGATACAAGTAGCTTTCTAAATTTGCCTCAAATATAGCATTTGCAAGGTATTTTGAGAGACTTAGGAATAACTGAGCTGGAGTTAAGCTTAATTATTATTTTATATACTTTCTTCTTCCTCTAATTTAATTTCTAAGGAAACTGTTATACTACCCATAATTTTGAGAAATTTAAAGTTATAAAACAAAACTATATCCCAGAGACCATCTTTGCTAGCAGAAAGAAGGAGAGGATTAAACTTTGCTTCTAAATTAATTAAAAATTTTATAACCACCTTGATTACTGTGCCAGGACACTAAAGTAGATAAAAGATGCCCATTTTATAAGTAGAGTGATACTTCAATGCCCTTTTACTCTTATACCGACTGAGAAGGACTGCCTTTCTTGGATGTGAAGTGAGACTATCTACCAGGATTAAATTAACACCTTCAAAAATTTTACTTGAGTTTCCTTTATTCACTAATTACTAATCAGTTTTAGCCTTTCAAAGGACCTGATTACACAGTGTCTTTTTAATTGAATTAACAAAATTTAGAAATCATTTGGTCTTTATCCTTAGATTCTCAACATAATGAGGTATATGTAACAGTTTAAAAGACAAGGAGAGGGACCTCCCTGGTGGTGCAGGGTGGTCCCTGGTGGCGCTGTGTTGTGGAGCTGTCAGCAGCAGAGACTCAAGTTCCACAGCTGGCCAGGGAGATTCCCACATGGCACAGCAGACCTTTCTTGCCTCACCTGCTGCTCCCCTCAGCAATGTATTTCCGTTGATCTGCCTGTTCTGCTCCCCACTCTGTCTCTGGTGAACCCTCTTGCCGCCCCACACCTCTGGCCTATACCCCAGCTTGTATGCATAAATAAATAAATCTTAAAAAAAAAAGTCAAGGAGAACAATTGTTTTAAATAGGGAAAGACCAGATGAGTGTCTCAGGGTCCTTTTGAAGCACAAAGAACAGGAGTTTGTTCCTTGGTCTTGCCGGAATACAGTTAAATCCTCTGTAAAACTTTGAGATTTGGTAAGCAGTGGTTCTGAAAAAGTTTCTCTTGCAGCTGCCCAAGACAGTGCCTCATGAGTAAGTTCCCTTATGCATTAAAATTCCCACCTACCCATCTGGAGAGTCCATCTCTGTCTCTTTGCTGGGTCTCTCCCTCTCATCCCTGGATGGGGGTCAGTTTCAGATTACTCTTGGGATGCACCTGAGTTATGTCCCAACATATCACTTAAGATTTGTATCTATATCCCTGATTCTTCTCTTTGTAACTCCCAGCAGATGGTTAGTTTGTTTAGGTAAGAGCCTGTATTTCCCTGTAGCCAGTCTTTTGGGTCTAATTTTTGCTTCACAGAACAAATTGGATGATTTCCATGAAGAGACATCAGTGAGTGTGCCAGTTAACAAGCAGTGTCTGGACTTACTTCTTTTCCTGTAGAGATGAAATGGAATTCTGAAGAAATTGTTGAGAGGTCATTAACATACTCACTTGATAGGTAATTTGGGTTGGTGAGACTGCCTTTAATCTTAAAATTTGAAATGTTCCCCATCTGGAGAATCATTACAAAGGTTAAACACTAAGCCCCCACTCTTTGCCCAGCAGGCAAGTCTGGGAAGCTGAATAGGTAAAGAGGATTGATAAGGTTGCTATGGGAACCAGGCCATCAGACCAATCACTTTGATGATGACTACAGAAGCAGGGCCAGGACTCATTCTGTATCAAAGGTCAACATCTAGCAGGTAACCAGTGAAAATGGGTGCCCCAAGTAAGAAAGCCCAAGGAAAGGGAGTATAAGAGAGCCCCAAATTTTTCTTGGTGCGCAGACATCTTCCGACTTGCCCCTTACTCCCCTTTGCAGGGTATTTCAATAAATCAGCCTTTTCTGTTCTCCACTCTGTCTCTGGTGAATTCTTTCCTCCCCACACCTCTGGCCTCACCTTCATATTACACCGCCACTGGGAGAGGTCTTTTTTGAGTAATAGCTTCCTTAGTCCACTTAGCTTTGCACCACATAAGACCCATTCCGAGGTAGTTTTCTCCCTCAGCCATAAATTTATTAAAGTCACCAGAGCTGTACAACTGGAGATGACAGGATGATACAGTATTTCCAAAGTCAATTCATGAGACAGCTTGTAATAACAGTGGATCAAAAAATCATTTATATTATCCAGTACATGAATACTTGATATTATCATCCGCAGATGAAAATTGACTGGATGGTATGAACAAATACAAAACTAAGATCTGCTGAAGGAACTTTGTTTAGATTGCATATACTGTGCAAATATGGGAAACATTCTGTTTTTATTATTTAGGAAGGGTGACCTTGCCCTGTGTATATTCTCTTGATGCAATTTACTTTTCAGCATTATTAAAATAATGAGTTCATCTTGCATGTTTGAATACCCAGAACGCTGTTCAAGTAGCTCTGCTATAGCTTAGAATCAGCTATAAATTCATATCTGAACAGTCTTTCATGTGGGGCCCTGTTACTGTCTCCTAGTTAAGTTCTAATAAAATGAACAAGATGATGCATTTTTTCCTTTTTAAAATTGTAGAAACATTGCATTTTAACATTGTATATGTTTCAGTTGTGCATTAAAACTCAGCATGTGTACATGTAATACACATATTTCTACACTACAGTAAGTTCAGCACTAAAACTTCAACTCTGTCTTTCACCATGCAGTTGACTTCTTTTACGCAATTGACTCACAACTGCCTTTTCTCCTTCCTTTCTGGTAACCATTAATTGTGGTTATAGTCTAAAAGCTATAACCACTTACAGTCTAAAAGTTTATTTTTGTTTTATTTAGTTCATCCACTTGTTCATTTTCTCTACCTATCACACATTAGCTAAGCAATATAGTGTCTGACTTTCTCTGTCTCACTTATTTCACTGGGTCCATCCATGTTGTTGCAAATGGCAGGATTTCACCGATTTTTAAATACATATTTAGAGCCAAGCAGAATTCCACTGTAAGTCTATACGATAGCTTCTTTATCCAAAGAAGGCATATTCTAAAAGCCAGCACTGTAATACTGTAATGTATATGAAAGAATACATTGACATGCTAGAAAATTAATGTGTGTGGAGCTTGCCTGAATAGGTGTTCTCTGATTAAAGTTGCCCAGATAGAGCTGTATGAAGTTGACTTTCTTTGTTTTTCCCCTAACAGACTGAGGTGGGAGTCTCTCATTTGCTGCCTTGATGCTAGAAGAAGATAGACTATAAATTCAAAATAACTATGTTTACTAGTTTCAAAAAATATCAATGGCTTCTTATGTAGAAACTGCCAACATTTCAGAAATAATAAATGCAATAGAAATGTTCCCAAAACCTGTTTTCATATCATTGGACTTTACATATATTGCAAAGAATAGCTAAAAACTCTGGCTCTTTACTACATGATAACTTTGCATCACATAAGTGAATAGTAATTGGTGATAAAGAGGTATCCTAGGGCTAAGAATAATGACAGAAGAAAACACCATCATTTCCTTCATGTAAAATCTTATAGAACACTCACTAGTATACAATCAACAACGACAACAGTAGTAGTAATAGGTAACACTTTTGAGGCCTTACTAGATGCCAAGGATTATCTCCAAAAATCCTATTAATCTTGCATTATTATAAACACATATTCACCATATAATTTCCCACGTATAAAATGAAATAAAGGTACAGAAACTGAAATAACATGACCAATTACTTAAGTAATTGACTCAAAAATTCACCTCCACTCAGCCTTCGAAGTCCCTCCTATGAAATAACCCTTTGCCAAAAAGCATACTTCGGGATGTTGGATTTTTTGCTTTCTACATTCACATTTCTCTCATCAAAAAGGACTTCTCCTTCTATTCTTTCTCCTTAAATCTCATGAAGAACTACTCAAATTATTTCCCTTAGAGATGTCCCTTTTTTTTCCCCTCCAACTGGGAATGATCTTCTTTAGTTATTTTTGTGTAATGTTTTACTTACTACTTCTTCCATTTGTTACAGTTTCAACTAAGTTTTTAAGTATTTATCTATTTATTTTTTGGCATCTGTGGGTCATACAAGTTAGTTTGGTATGTTACACTGTAGGTGCTGGACGAGGATATACCCAGTTTGTACTTCCTGGCAATAGTGGCATAAGTAATGGATGAGTTTGTATGGAATCAGGGGCAGCCTCTATGTTTCTTTGGAAAAATCACCACTCTTAACATCAGTATTCTCAGTTCTGAAATGAATGGAATGTACTAGGTAAACTTTGAAGGTGTTCCTTGCTTTCAAGATTATTTTACTTGGTAATATCTTCCTCTGACTCTTTTACAAATGGCAGTGCCCACTGACTGCTCATTCGTAATTGTTAAGTTTGAAAAATATTGTATATGCAGCATTTTTTATTTGATAGCAAATTATTGTTAATAACTAAGAAGTATTATTCATATTTCTTACAAAAGGATTTAGTTATCAGACTAATTAGAAGAATTTCATTTTATTTTTCATCCTGTTGAAGTATGCCAGTACAGAAGAGGGTCCAAACTCGGTCCCCTCCCCTGACAGTCAGACACCACGCAAGCTGGAGTGGATGAAGCCAGTGCAGCCTCAGGTTCTCAGCTCTGCCCCTGATGTCCCGAGGAAGGGGGCTGCTGGGAAGGGGGTGGAGCTAAGCTATCATTTTGAGAGCCTTTACAAAGGAGGGGTGCCTGTGGCTCACCCCCTTTTCCTAGGAGTGGTTGCGGAAGGCAGCAGCCCCCTCTGCTCAGTCCTGGTGCCTCCTGCAGCTGTAACGTCAGCTCACACCATCTGTTGGTAACTAGACCTTTTCCCTCTACCACGTTGGTTAAAATAAATTGATATCCTTTTTTCTTTTGCTGCACTAGTTCCTTTAGTTTGCATTTGTGGTATTTCATGACTACGCCCATAACCATCGAGAGAGGTTCTAACCAGGGAGAGTTTTTAGATGCTTTGCCCAGTAACAATCTGTTTCAAAGATCTCAAAACTGTTGGTGTAGAAAGAAATAATTTGAACACTTGAAATATATACAAAATGCCTGTAGTTTAGTTTAGTTGTTTTTTTTTTTTTGAGTTTGTAATATGATTGGAGGAAAAAAGTGTTATATAGTTCATTAATTTTAAGAAGTATAATATATTCCTTTGATAGTTTCTAAAGTTTGTCAGCCCTTAAAAAGAAAGATTAAATTTAATTTCTGATATTCCTTTTTCAATTGGAATATATGTTAATTTATATGTTAAAAATCAAGCAAGGGAATACAGAATTATGTTGATTTTTTTAACAACGTCTAAGATTTTGCCATATTTGAATTGCTTACTTCAATCCAAATTTAATTCTAAGTCAGAGAAGTCTTCTTAATTGCAATTAGATAGAATCGTAACTTAATGAATATAACATTGAAGGTATGTTACCTAAATCACCTCAATTTTTCAGAAATTAACATTTCAATGTGTTTTGCTATGGAATGAGAAGATCTTTGAAGAAAACAATTATTCATGAAATAAAACATCTGGCAGAATTGACTCAGAGATTCTCTGTGGAAACAGACACCTTTATAATCAACTGTCTAGCAAGCAATTTTGATGAAACACTTGACTAAAGATTTTTAATATTCCAGAGAGAGTCAGCCCCTTTGCACAATCCCGTTCTATTGTTACAAAGAGCTTGAAAGTGACAGAATGGATTTTTTCTTTAATGTCTTGAGGTATTATTAGGAAATGAATTACCTATTTTCCCATAAAATGTTAACATCAAGAGTTTTTATTTTTTAACCAGTGAAATTTGTTTCTTTAGCTTACATGGGTGGTTCTCAAACAAAAGTCATCAGTTACTGCATCAACAAAATGGATTTATTCAGAAAGAACCACAAAAATTCAGTTTGGCAAGTGTAGTCTCATGATAAGATTTGAAAGCGCTGCCCCAAATCAAATATGGTGCTCCCTTAGAGAGGAGACGCTCCAGGTTAGACAGGTAAGAGGGCCCACCTGGGTCAAGGAGGCAACATCACTTCCCTTTACAGACACGTGACTGATGGGGACTTCCAGCTTGCTGACAGCACATGGCTGTTGCCTCTCTTATAGCCTTCTGACCTTATGTAAAGAGGACTTTTGTAGATTATTGGGAACACAGGAAAAAAATCCTTTTCAAAACCAATCACTCATCTCAAAAATGAAGAATTGCCACTGTTGTACTCAGCTTGACACTGCCTTGTTGCAGTCATAGGACAGAATTTACAGTTCCTTAGATTTTAATTTGATGGGAGGAGACACTCTCCAATGCACTAGGCTTGAGTAATTCTTTTTTTAAAAAAAGATTTATTTATTTATGCATACAAGAACTGGGGTGTAAGCTAGAGGTGTGTGTGTTGTGGGGGGTTGGTGAGAGGATTCACCAGAGACAGAGTGGGGAGCAGAATAGGTGGATCTACTGAAGTACACTGCTGAGGGGAGCAGCGGGCGAGGCAGGAGAGGTCTGCAGCACCATGTGGGAAACTCTTTGGCAGGGGATAGAACTTGTGCTGCAGTGGTTCTGCATAGCTTCATAGTGCTGAGACTAAAACTGTTGTGCCACCAGGGAGGCCTAGCTTGAGTAATTCTTGGTGGTGTAAGACCCTTTTACTTAGTTCACTACTCGAATGAATTTCAGGTTGGATTTGCAAGATTTTTCTCAACCTGGATATTTTGCTCTGGATGATTCTTTGTTACAGAGGCTGTTCTCTGTATTTATTATAGGAAATTTAGCAGTGTTCCTGACTTCTACCCACTAGATGCCAGCAGCACATACACATTTGCCCCTCCGTGTGACAAACAGCACCCCCCAACCCCATACACACATTTGAAGCCTTACTAGGGATGTGACTTTGAGCTGATGAATTAACCTTTCTGAGTTTCAGTGTCTTCAGCTATAAAATAAGGACACCAAAAAGGTATGGTTTGAGGCCAGTGTCAGGATAGATGGGATGATACACAAGAACCACTTAGATGAGCATCTGGAACATAGCGCTTAACCAGCATTAGAAATCATTATTTTATATTTTCTCGGTAGTTTTGGACAAAACTGATTTTCACAGTTATGCAAGATTTGAAGATTTCCCACCAATTCTATGAGCTTTATAATTGATATTATTTGGAGGATATTTATTTTTCTTTTTAATCACAGTAAAAATTATTACACAATTTCTATGATTTTCATGAAGGGACACATACTATAATCTTTCTTAGGATGATATATTGTACCCCAACCTGGTGACAGAATCTGGAATTTGTACATTTTTAGTCACAGACTTAAGAAGATCTACTTGGGTCAAACTTTTACTTTAGTAGTAATTGATGCAAATACTAATAGCTCAACACTTCTAGATTTCAGAACACAGCAGTGACTTTGGCTGCATTTAAAATCTCAGCAGGCATTTCTCTTATGCTTCCCTTAAAACCTGGGGGCCATAACAGAAGAAGGTATGATTAGACCAATGCTCAATAACACCACAGGTCCCTTCATGTGTTTGGAAACGGCAAATGAAACCTTTCCCTAAATTTGAGATTGAAACAGTACCTGACATTGTCTCAAAATAGACACAGGTTGGATATTTTAAATATATGGTCCTATGGTTAAGGAATATTAAGGAAGTATATATCCTTATTTCATCTCCCTTGGTAGTATTTTAAATTGCATCAAAATACAGTATAACTCCCAGTTCTCATAGTTTGATTTAGCAATATCTGAGATACATCTCTGGATTAAAAATTTTATGAATCTCTTCAAGTGATTTTCAGATTTTCAAATAGATTTGGAAGATATTGCCTAAAGAAACAGAGGAATACTTACAGAGCTTAATTAAATTTGCAAATTAAAATAAAATTTTCCTGATGACTCTGGTCATAAAATGATGGTTAATTTATTAATTTATTTTACATCTATATATGAGAGCCTACTACAAGGCTGGACTTGAATTAAGCACTAACCATAGGTAATCCAGATATAGGTCTGTTTCCTGCCTTCATGGAGATTATTAGAGTCAAGATGTCCTTAACATCCTATTGGTTTCACTAAACTTGAAACAGATTTCTTCCTAACTACAGGGCCTGATATCCCCTGTCTGAGAACATTTACTTTAGGACATTTGCATCTGTAGATTAGCTTTCTGTCCCTTTGAGATATAAATCATTTATAAACGTGGAATGTCTTTCTCAAGGGCTTGGAAGTTATTCCTGGTTATATAATTATCAAGAATGACAGGCCCCCTCACTCCCACTTCCTGTGAGAGGATAGTAGCCTAAATTGAATAAATGCCAATTAGCAAACACAAATAGCTTGATAACATTAACCCATCTCCTGCCTAATGTTCTCAGTACTTTTCCTTGAGTTCACCCCATCCTTTATAAGTCCTTGTCCCTTCTGTTTCAGAGAAACAGCGTTCACACTCTGTCCCCTATAATATTAATTAGTCTTCATCCTTTTTTGCAAGTCTTGAGTGAAATCTTCCTTATCTGCTTTCTTTTAACATTATGTTGATATTATGACATCAATTTTGATCTTTATTGTTCATAAAATCATTTGAGTTTGTTAATCCAGTAGGTTGGATTGAACAAGGAATCTGCATTTGCACCTGGATAATATGAGCAGGATAGAGAGACCAGATATTGAGGAACACTGGTTTCTACAGTTCTACCATATAGTACATTAAGGAATGTACTGTCTTAGACAAATTACAAAGACACAAAAACTAGAAGCCAGGCCTCAGAGTCAAGGGTTCACAAAAGTCAAATATTAGACATTTTGATTACAAAACAACTAAATATAGAATTAAATTCAATAACATTAAACAAAATGGAAATTCATGACTTTGTGCTATTAAACAAATAAGGAAATTATTGGGGAGAATGAAGGACTCGATTACAGAAAAAGGGTGAATGATGACTGGTCAATGTACAGAGTGATGGAGTTTGATAAATCATCATTTTGCAAACATCAAAGCAAAGATTAGGTTCATAAAAGGATCACCAATCAATGATAAATCAAGGGGAAAATTGGATAGCAAGCAGAGTAAATACATAGCGTTAAAGTGTCTCTCTGTAGATTACTTGCTAATACGACGAGGGAAAAAAATATAACTACACAATGGAGTAGCTGGATCTTACCTTGTCCAGGTGCTTGAAATTAACATCAAGAAGGGCAGATGGACATCACATGACTCCAGATATGATACCCTGGGAAAGATATAAAATTATTTATATGATATTTACACTAAGAATGCTATTCTAATCATGATTAGCCTCTAGAGAAACTTTAAATGATGATCTTTCTATTAGGAAGGGAAGGATGCATTCTTCAAAAATGTCAAGGCCATAAAAAATAAAGACTGAAGAATTATCCTATATTAAAGAGAACTCCAGAATCTTGTAAATTAAATCATTATGTTAATTCTAGACTGGTCTTGTATTGAAGAAAAAAAATTGTTATATAGGTTGCTCTGCCTACGGATAAAACTGTAATATAGTTAGTAGATTACTAGACATTAAAAACTATATCTTGATTATGTAGTTGGGTCTGAGCCAGGGACAATAGCACAAAACCTGTCTTAACTTTTAACCTAGCAGTTTAGTCTAAAACACTCTGCCACAGTCCTCAGGGCAATGGTAATGGGTTGCTTCATGCTTAATGAAGTATTTATGTTATGTCTGAGGCTGCTGGTAACATCAGTGCCTGATGAATACCTGTGCACCATTTTAACTGACAACACAGTAAAGAGAGGCTGTTCCAAGAAGGTAATTGATAATCCTGTGTCTCACTGTCCCTGGCATCTAGTACCTTCTTGAACCTGAGAATGAAGAAACCCTCCCATGCCTCTCACATCCTCTCATACCTTTGTTTCCAAAATAATCTTCCTTCTTTTATCACTTTAAGAGACGTTTCCCTTAAAATACTGACTGCTGTTCTCTTGTGGTGGTGCAACATGTTAGCAGGAAAGGATTTCCTCTGTGGAGATGATCTTGTGGTTCAGAGGTTGGCTTCCTGAGTGCAGGTGTTACAACCCACTTAGGTCAGTGACAAGTATGTAAGAAAATATCCTATTTCTTAGGAAATACACACTGAAATATAAGAGGTTAAAGATTATGTTTTATGTAAGTTATACTCAAGGACTGAAGAAAACGCAGGTAGCATGGAGATGACAGAGGAATAATGAAATTAAAATTGATCAAGGGAATGTACAACATTGAGTCTAGAGGCTTTTAGGAGGGCAGCTTCTATACATGCCTATTCAGTGTGACCACTTGGGAGCCTGAATCTGCATTCACATATATTCCCCTCGGCAAACCAGCCTCCTGGTACCTGGGTTTGGTGAGTTTGGAAAGGTAAAACCGAGTTTTTTCACAAAAGCTGATAAAAACTATCAGATCTAGGCTTCACAAAGGATAATCTTTGCATTAACATGCAGACTTGCCTCCTTTTTGCATGTTTCTTCTTCTGAAGAAACTCTAGTTTACCTGTAGGAGGCTGCTTTGCCTACATAAGTTCTGTATTTCCCCTACCTCACAGAATACTTACGCAGGCTTGCCAAGCAATATTACAAAATTTCAGTTTCCTAAAGACCTCAATAAAAACCTCATTTTCACTTGCAGATGAAGTTTTGGTTCACAACTATATTATTCTTTAACAATAATAGATACCAAATAATAAAGATAAGAAAAAGCAAATGGGGCAAAATATCAACAATAGGTGAATGAATCTGCCTAAACCAGATATGTCTTCTTTGTACTATTCTTGTGACTCTCCTGCATGCTCAAAATTGTTTCCAAATAAAGGATTTAAAATATGCCAGTTTTTCTAAATGCATGTTTATATAATGGGAAAACCAATAATTCCATACGAAAGCCATTGCAAGGCTTTCCACAGCTGTAGCTAAATATTACGCCCTTAACCTTGACAGGGGATAGATTAAGGGGATGGTTTTTGAATATTATTCTGTTATTTAATGTGAAAAAAAAGCATGCCACCAATTTATGAATTTCTCAGACTGCAGAACAAGGGAAAATCTTGTTTAGAGAAATATTTTCAAAAGAAAAACCTAGTAAATTGATAGACTTTATTTCAATGTGGACAGCTATTTAATCCTTTGTCTTCTTGGGCTGCTTATTGGCACTTTGTTACACTGCAGTAACTGTCTTCAGCTATGGAATGGATGGTACAAGAGGCAGTATCTTTTTTAAAAGTCCCACCTCTTTCCTTATTATTTTGTTTTCATGTTCAAAATCTATAGTAATATACGTAATGGGGTGACATTTTGACTGTGTCAAAATATTGAAAACAGGTGCTTCACAAATAAATACATAAATGGAAATCGTGTACTGAAACAAAAGTGCACTAGATCTATCTTTGTAGCTTTATCAGAGGTAACTTTTAGATTTTACTCAAATCTTGCAATCTGGGGACCCTCCTAAGAACATACCTTAAAGAGCAATACTCCTCCTCTCCACTAGTAACTCTAGCTCACTTTACCCTATTTTATTTATCAGTTTGGCATTTAACTGTCTAATATTTGTTTGTGTGTTTTGTGTTGTCTGTCTCTGTGTTTGAAAACATAAATTCTATGCAAATAATTAGCAAGAACTTTGCCTGTTTTTTTTTTTTTAACTGCTAAACAATGTATAGCAAATGAGAGAGAGAGAGAGAGGAAGAGGGAGAGGGAGGGGAAAGGGGAGGAGAGAGGGGAGGGAGAAGGAGAGAAAAAGCATTGCATGTGCCTACATAAATTCATTCTTAGGCTCTTTAAGAGTCAAGTAAATTTTTCCATTATCTCACAATTTTACCTCTGTAACAAGATATAAATATTTTGTCTGTATATGTATATTTAGGTATATGTATATTTAAGTATATGTATATTTCAGTCTTTGCTGATTTACTAAGCAGACATTTCCTACTTCATTATCTTTACCAGCATCGAGGATATGGAGATCAATGGACTATGTGTGTGTGTTATACCTATTTACAGTATATAGGTACAGTATGCCTATATACAGTATTCTCAGACCTTTAGGAAGGAAAAAATGTCTGATTCTAACAATCTGTTTAAAGTGGGTTTGTGTGTGTGCGTGCGTGTGTGTGTGTATGTGTGTGTGTTTTTGATGAGACAGGACAGTGGAAGAGACACTGAAAAGAATGGGATGAGAGGAGCAGGAACACCAAAGGCAAGTTACCAGCATGACAGAGTGAGGCTGTAGACACATGGAGCAAAAGTACCTTAAGAAGGGAGGCTGTACAGGCAGTCAAAACCATTGCAGTTCTGAACACTGCATGTGCAGTCTGCTGATTATCCAAGGCGTGGCGTGGAGTATCCGGAACTTGGGAAAGAGAGAGGGATAATAAGCTGCACAGCTAAACAGTTTATGCTGGGAAAGGTTTATTTATCATGCAAAAGACTTTGGATTTTATCCTGTAGACAGTCCCTGAAGAGTTTTAAGCAGAGGAATAATACAATCATATTATCAATTTAAAAAGTTTTTTAGTGGTGATGGATATTGAAAAATACATTAAGTGTCTACAATTTTAATTTTTCAGGTATAGCTCCATAGACTGGGTGGGGGAGGAGGGAGTTATCCAGTGGTAGACTAGAAAACAGTTTTAAGAAAAGGAAGACCAAAGTCAGGGAAACCACATGAAAATCTAATTGCAGCCCTTTCTATATATATGATCAAATTTTCTGCACTAAACAAAGTATAGGGAAGATAACCAAATACTTGCTTTCCTATAAGTGAAAAAAACACAACTGGTTAAAAAAATAAATGCACCTGAGTTAATTTTAAAGACTTAATTGACTTTGTAAAAGCAATTCATAAATTGGCAGCATCCCATCTAGCAAATAGAAAAGGTCTGAAAAGTTGTACAAAAAGAAGGTTTTTGTAAGCAAAAAGAGGGCAAGATAAGGGAAGAGGGGATTATCTCAGGTTTAAGTAACTTCCCTGTGGGGAATGGAAAAGGTCTTGTGGCAGATTATCTCATCTTCCCTGGGGGAATGGAAAAAGTTACTTCATTGGTGCTGAATGGAAAATTCCATTCAGAGGCACATTCCTGGGGGAGGTTGAGTTAGGGCATGAGGTCTTTGTGGGCTTAGCACAGCATCTCCATTATGGAGTTGTGCTTTTCATTTTTTAACTTGTATGTGTTTTAAAAAATTAACAGTTTTTCATGTCTCTGTAATGCTGAGATTATTTCAAATACTCTTTTTGTTTCCATGCATAGATCGTTTAAATGGCTGACTTATTTTTAATTCACTAATGTATAAGATATTAATCTCTTCAACCATCTATGATAAATTCGTTTTTAGTTTTCTTGCCATTTCAATTGATGGCATGAGGAACTGATGAAATCTCAGCTGTGGCTCTTATTTTCTTCTGAAGAGTTAACCTATTTTGTTATTTGCTCTGAAGTTATGGACCCAGAGATATAATATTTCATTGTACTGTTGATCATGACGACCACATTCATTATAAGCAGCCTATTCATCCTATAATACTTCCTTCAGTTCAAGGATTGGTAAGTTATTAAATACTTATCTTCTGGAATTCTGAAGCTTGTAACAGGGAGTCATGTTAAAATTTGACTATTTGTAAAAATTACTAAAAATTGTGATGGAAATCAAAGCAGGCTCTTTGAGTAAGCAAGTATTAGTAGTGTACACTGCCCAGTAGATCACTAAGCAGTGACAAAGTATAAGACAACTAAGGAATCTAGGCATGCATGGGAGGGGGTGAGGGAGACTTTCTAAAAGAAATGGTGAGTAGATGCTAAAGGCACCTCTCAATAGCTGAAGTGCCCAACTCAGACCACACCAAGATTCTTAGAACTGGTCTCTTCAAGACACCCCACTTCAGTGTGCAGATTATTTTGAGCTAAAAGCAAAGATATCTCTTGAAATCGAGAAACTTCTGCCCTTCCCTAAGTCCTTCACCCTTAGATGAAGAAGAGACTCTTCGTTTTCCTTTATGGAAAAAGCAATCACTGCTCCCAATTTTATGACTCAGAGGAATGTAGTTTGGGCATTTATCAGTGATAGACTGTACGTCTATCAGTGAACATGTCCCCTCTATCTAAGAATGTCATCTTTATTCCTCTTCTTGTTTGTAGATTAGAGTGCCCCCCTCTCCTTGACTCCTAAATGCAGGATAAACATCCCTGGTCTGCTCCATTGTTCTTTACAACTTTACAACCATGCGAATTCTCCATATGTATGTTACTGAATTTTGGCCTTTTCACCTGTGAATCTATCTGATGTTAATTTGCTGATTGTCCTGTCTTAGAAGAACCCAGATGGGAGGGATTTCCCTTGTACCCGAATAGTGATAAAAACCTGAGGACATGGAACCTTATCTGTATTTGACATTTTTACTATTTTCTTTTTGGAAAGTAAAATAAAAAGTTAACTATGCTATCAAGTTTGATTATAGCAAATGGGGAACAACTGAATGGCTAAGTGACATCCTAATAACTCAAGACTTTTCCTTCCCTATCATAAGAAAGTGTCTCTTGTTATTTCAAGCCCTAAGTTTAACACTCAAATTTCACTTACTGTATCTATATCTTACATGTTTCTTATATTATTAACTTGTTTATATATAACTACTGCTTCTTAGGAGTTTCCTGTCTTTATAAGCTCCCAGTTTATTTATTAATTATACTTGGCAATATCTTATGAGTGTCATCTATCCTATTAGTTTTTTCTTAACCTTTATGTCAGAATTGAAGCTTCTTCACTAAAGTAGTAAATGTACATTAAAAATTAGGGTTCTGATCGTGTTTTGAGCATTATTCACGGTGTGATGTCAATAGTGACTAATAAACTTAAGAAACTTAGACAATAAACAAAAAAGTAGGAATTGAAGATTCCAAAAATTATCCTTTGAACAAGCTCTAATAATTGTTTGTTTGTATGCAATTTCTTTCAACTAACATGAAAGTGGTCTCACTTTTTCTTTCAATCTATTTCTTTAATTTTGCTTTAGTTGGAATTGTTAGTTTAGCCATGAGTCTACCAAAACATCAGGGTTTAAGGAAAAATAGAGGTAACATATATTGGATGGGGAGTAACAGATTCTATTACAAAAGTTCATGAACAAAAGCAAAATTTCCACTGAAGTATAAAGATGCAGTTGATTTGCAAATAAGACAAAGGTTTGCCTCCTTGTGGGAAAACTGTTGCTATCTTTTGAATCTAAAACTCAAGGTAAATCCAAATCCATATTATTACAACCCATCCTAAAAAGTGTATAATTACGATCAAGTTAGCATATGACTATACATTTTTCTCTAAACAACGAATAATTAACCAGTGTAGCACACTTAGTGAATGTACCTTATTATTACAATAATATTAAGATCTTATTATTACAACAAATAAAACCCTTTGGAAACAATCTAAAATGAACTCAACCCACCATAGACAGGTGCATGCTTTCCATCTGAGAGTAAAACACTCCCTTTTTCTATTTGCTTGTGTAGCTTTTCCTGTGGACATTACATTTTCAGAAAAGTAGACTATCCATGTGTCTTTACATATGGGCAGATTAATTTGTTGAAAGCTAGAGCTTTATACATTTCTCTTCTAATTGGCTCTAGTCAATTTGAGGTGATCTCCAGATTTCCTTTGATCTTTTTAAATAAGAAATGGCCGCTATTGGGTCTTTTAAATGGTTTCCACATTAAATTTTCATTCGTGAGGTTTCCCTACAAATAAGATTTCTGGCAATTTTCAGTTTCTCAATTAATGATGTCTTCCCTCTGCTTTGGGAGAAAAGACTCACTGTGGTTAGCAGGGGGTTGTAGTCTTTAGTGAAACCTGAAGTCCAGAGGGAGGATCTAGTTTTCCCCAAAACAATCATTCATTCTAACAGCTACTAATGTTTTATTTGATATACTTTAGCAGAATTGTATTCTTAAAAAAATCACATAAATTTCTTATTATATTCTTGGATATGTTATGTTTAGTTGTCACTGAGGCCATTTTTCCATTATATTTTCAAATTGGTTATTCTTGTGTAACAGGGTGGTCCTGAAAAATGGGGAGGTTTCAGGTTCTCATGGGAGGGTGGAGCTGAGCAGGGAGGAGAGAAACTGGAGAGGAGACTGGAGAAGGAAGGAGGCAGGATGGAGAGCAAGATGGAGACCTGGAGGAGGCACATGGAGCAGAGAGACATGTGAAGAAACTGCACTTGCTTCTTGGTCCTGAGCTGGTTGAAACAGATGTGGGTGAGAGACATGGGGAGGTTAACAATAGCTTTTATCTTGATTTTAATTTTGCTCTTTTTTGCTCAGACTTGTCTGGCTGTTCATGACCCTTTTTTATGGGTACCCACTGGAAGGTGTCTTAAACTTGTGACGGGCTTTTGGGTCTTGCTTTGGGTGAGCCCTGTTTGGCTGGACATTTACCAACATGGTGATAGATAATTTTAGGTACTTGATTTGAACTTTATCCTTCCCCTTTTCTGTATTGGACACTAATTGTATTAAAGTTCTTCTCTATTAAAGGTCTTACATGTTTTGTCTTGATGTAGTGGATGGCAGAAGCTATTTAGAACAGGCAGGTTTGGGGGTTCCAAGGTGCCCCTTTTCCTCACCTGTAACACTTGGATTATAAGAACAGTGTTAACTTTAATATATTAAATTTATGACTAGCTACCATATACATGTTCTTACTATTTTAGATATTTTTTCACTTGATTCTCCCGGGTTGCCTAGATATAAAATAGTATTAACTGCAAATATTTATGCCTCATATTTTATTCTCTTGTCTTTTTCTATGTAGAGGTTTTCTGCTAATTGCCCTGAGGAAAAAGAGCCCCTGGTTTATAACCTCTTACTCCATCTGAGATGGATATTAACTTAAGTCCCACAACAACTTACGAAGTAGATGAAGAGAAAGTTGCCAATGTTCGCACAAGTAAATAGGGGAAATAAATATCGTTTGAACTCATGTTTATTCTCAATTTCATATTTGTTCCACTATTTCACAGAATAATTCCCAATGGAGAAAGATATAAGATTCAATAAAAAGGCAGACTCTGTTTTCCAGCTAATGTTAGAGATTTTCAATATAGAAAAGTCATGAGTTGGAAGAATACCTGTTCTAAATATATATTGTTATTAATACATAACCCCAAATTCAGTAGTGTAACATTACACACATTTGATTATATTCCTGGATTCTCTAGGGCAGATATTTGGACAAGTGAAGCGAAGATGGCTATAGGGCACCAGGCTGCATGCCCTGTTCTGTAAACAGAACTGTTTGAAGCAGCTGGCATTCTAGTTTTGGCTATAGGGTGGCAAGACAAGGCTAGATAGAGAAGGAAATGATAGATTTTTTAGGATTTTTCCTGGCAGGTGGATGTTATTCTTAGGGAGCCTTTAAAGGAATATGATCAAATTTTCATTTTATTATTTCAGCAGCATTTTGGAAGCCATACTGGAGGTAATTGAGGCAGATGGCAGGGAAATGTATTAGGAGAAATGATGGATGCTTTTACAAGGACAATAACAGTGAGAACTGCCATGACTTGCTGGAGAATAGTGGAATTTGGGGAGAGGACTTGATTTAGGAAGATTCCCAGATTTCAGAACTGGATTTTCCAGCAGATGGTGATGCCGTGCAGGAAGCCAGAAAGACTCAGAGGAGGAGCAGAATGACATGGAGGGGAAAGGGATGATGGATTTCATTTGGAAACATAAAATTTGAGTTTTCTGTGGGAAATTTTCCCACATTAGTTGAAGGGGAAATGTGAAATAGGTAGTTAGATATATGAATCTGAAACTTAAGGGATCAGTCTTTGCTACAGCTTGAGGAGTCAACCTATAGATGGAAGCTGAAGCCAAATGTGTGGATGAAATTAAAAGGAGAGGTTTTCAGAATAGCAATATAAAAAAGGAGAATGGGCACAGAGCACTGGAAAGTGCCAATATTTTCATCCCAAGCTGAGTAGGAAAGCCAGAGAAGTAGAAGAAGAATCAAAATTATGAGTCTGTAAAGAAACTGAAGAATTTCAAGGAGTCTTTGGTATGTAGTTTCACTTGAACTCTGTAACTGGAGCAGAGCTATTCTCTCAATAAGCCTAAGAACAGAGTTCTTTAAGTTAGGCAAGGAAGAACTTCCAGGTGACAGCAAAGGATGAGGTAGTGGTTCTTCTTTCTGTCCATCCCTTTGCTTTGGGCAGCCCTTTCTTCCCCTCCCCCCACATGCCGGGCTTTATGAATGCTGCTACAATTCATGCATGGTACAATTTTTCTCAAAATATTACTAGAAAATTAACAAATATTTATCAACTATTTGCCCATAGCCCTGTAAAAAATCCTTCCCTGATTTAATTCAAAGTTGGTATAACTCAAAGTAGGGTGCAATTAAAGATTATGGAAGGAGTTTCATGGATTTAGTGGTTACCATAGGAATAGCTTCTTTAAAATCTGAGTAACTCATCTTACTGAGTCAACAAACTAAGCAAAAATGATAACTTTGTCTCTGGAGGCCCTACAAGGACAGCAGGTGAAATTGCTTATCTGGGCCCCTGATGGGCTAGAGAAAGAAGATGGAAAAGATCTGAGGCAGATCCTTAAGGAGCAAGCACTGTATGATTGTAGTTTTCTGTCTGTGTAATTTATTCTTCTTGGAATGTCCTTTGTTATTTCTCTGCTCAGTCAGCTCTCTTAGTACAAATGTCTTTTCTTTGTCAAGTGTTCATTTATCCACTTCCCTGGACAGAGGTCATCCCTCTGCACACATCTCTTCAAGATATGCATATATGATTCATTGTACTATAATTATTGATTTAATGTCTCTCTCGGGCCATCTAGATAGTGAGGTTTCTTAGGAATCCTTTCTGTCTGGATCAGTGCCAGAAAAGTTAGATTCATAATAAAAGACATCATTAGAATAGTAATAATTCGACACATTAAATCAGTCAAGGCACCATACTTTCCTCAAGTGGTGAAAGGATGGTAAAATTGATGCTAAAAAAATTATATATTTTTCCCACTCTTGGGTATGTACCAAAAGAATACAAAAACACTAATTCAAAGTCACCCATATATATTGCAGCATTATTCACAATAGCTATCTCTATCTGACCAACTGATGACTTGATAAAGATAGCATAGATACACACACACACACACACACACACAAATACTATTCAGCTCTCAAAAAGGGTGAGATTCTGCCATTTACAATAATATGAATGTTACAGGGCAGCCCCGATATAAATGGGGTGCCTGTCTGTGAGTTCTCACCCGTGCGCTTAAAAGGGACTTATAAGACTCAACTGCAGACAAACACAATAAAATTAACAAAAGGGTTTATTTACAAAAGGGAAGGGAAAAAAAGATAAAGAATAAATTGGTGAATGAGTCCTACCAGTTCCGCTGAGCTGAAATCTTAATGGCACACTTGAAAACCTGGCAATCCACAACCATGAACAATCGCCCCTCCCTCCAAGCTCACAGGTCTGGTTTTTAAATCCCAAAACCATTTCTTAACTCCACCCTCAGACCTCAGCATCCTTCCTTCGGTGATGATGGCATTCTGGGATTCGTAGTTCTTGGATCTCTCTGGCTTGAGGTGGGGGTAGGGTCCTGGGACACTCCCCTTTCCTGAGGACCACCCTCTTACAAATGGACCTAGAGGTTATTATTATTAGAAATCAGTCTGACAAAGAAAGATACCATATAATTTCACTCATGTGACACATAAAGAAAAAATGAACCAAATAAAACGAAAGTAAACATTTAGACTATAAGACCAAATTAATGGTTATCAGGCAGTAAAGGATGTGGTGAGTGGGCAAATGGGTAAAAGGAGTCAATTGTATGGTGATGAGTGGAATTAGACATAAAGTGTTAAATACAATGTCAAAAATATAGATGTTTATTTATAATGCTGTATACTAAAGCCAAATGTGCTACATTTGATTCACCATCAACTTGTTCACTCCCCAGATACGTGGATTTGAGGACATGGTTTTGGTTTTGCTTTCTGAATTACTCTTAGCATCTATAAAATAGGGAAAATACTTGTTCCATTGTTCTTATAATTGAAATTGGGTGCATGAAGAACATAATAGGCATCAATAAATTTTAGTCTTTACATTTTATCTAAAATATAACCAAATGTTTACTATATGGTTAAATAATTCTCACACTTTAGTATTTCTTGGTCTGAATTCTCATTAAAATGCATATTTTTGAACACCACTGCCAGAAATTTTGATCCAGATGGTCAAGGTAATCTGTTTTGTAGCAAGTCTTTCTGGTGATTCTGATATCAGCGCATGAAACCACACTTTAAGTACCTATTAGAATAGTATCTAGTGCCTAATATGTGCTAAATATACATCTTTTGAATGCCTCTGGCATGGTAGTAGAGGGAAGTAGGGTGAGTGGGCGTGAATTCTTTCCATGTATATCTAATAATTATTTGTACTGGGAAGCTATTATGAATTCAGCATTTCCTAGTGGCCTAATTTGTGCAAGGAGCTCAAAGATTATATAAAAAGTCTAGGAGTTGGGTTCTCTGGGCTTCAGGCCCTTGTTTACTATTTATTTGTATTATTTGTAGGACTTGGGCCAATCAGAGAAAATTAGTCTCGGAAAATACATCTTAAAAATGAAATCGGGAATTTAAGTCTCTTTTATAGACCCCCAAATTGCTATGAAAATAATAAAACTTTAAAAATGCAATTAAATTGAAAGTTATCTATGAGAAAAACTAACATTGAATTGTTAAATTTAAATGGACATTTCCTTGTTTATAAGCTTTCTAAAAATTGTAACATAATGTAAAGATCCTATTGAAAAATATTTTTTTTTGATGATCTGTGTAAATGATTCCAGAACTGTAAATACTACTAAAAAGCTTGAAGTCATTCTCTCTTACAGCTTTTTCTCCTTCAACTTTGTCAGAAAACATGACCAAATTGTGCTTTAGGAAATTAGCATAGAAGCAAATACAATTGAAGGGAAAGGCAGGAGAGAAACTGTCATGTCAAAACACATTTAACAACAAACCCCATTAAGAGATTTTGAATGTCTCTAGAGTCATAGGCTATGTGAATATATGATTTATTTCAAATAACAAGATGCAAAGGAAAGTATTGAGGACTGAAAAATACAGTCAAGCCAGGAAAACAAGAAGAAAAATAGGACTAAATCGGGGATGATTAAAATGTATTAATCCTTCCTTGATAATGTTGCCAAGTATTATGATACAGAAAATTTCTGAGTCACTCAGTTACACACAGTCAGTTAGATAGAAAAATCCAGTGCTCTTAATCCTCTCTCTTCTTTGGAACAGGGGACAGTTATACACAGAGATTTATGTATGTCCTATCACATCCATGCCAGTTTTAAATTATCTAGGCAGTCACAATTTTAAAATATCATGCTGTAAAACTACATTAAAAATGTGTGAGCAGCAATAATGTTTAAAAAATATACAAAGGGCCTCCCTGGTGGAGCAGGACTTAAAGTCTCAGCGACATCAAGCCATTGGCAGCCATTGTGGCAAGAGTTCCATCCCTTCCCAGGGAGCTAACCCACATGGCGCAGCAGACCTTGCCTGTCTTACCCACTGCTCCCCTCAGCAGTGCATTTCAGTAGCTCTGCCTATTCTGCTCCCCACTCTCTCTCTGGTGAATCCACTCACCCCCAGCTCCTCTGGCCTACACACCAGTTCTTGCATGCATGCATAAATAAAAATAAATAAAAAAACCCCCAACAAACAAAAAACATAAAAAACACCCTTGAACTCAATACTTTGATATGTAATTTATTCATAAAAAGTAAGGTGAGATTTAATTAAGACTATGAACAAAACTACATCTAAGAACAATGATGCTCTAAAATTTTGTAAATCAGAGAGAATGGGGGAAAATGATAATGTTCTAGTGAAAAAAAATGTTTTTGGACACATCTTTGCAATTCCAACCTTGTTGCTTATTAGGTATGTAACTTTAACTATAATATTTAATCTCTGTGAGACTCAATGATAGTAAAATATTTTTGATGTAAGATGACAAAGGGTAACAAAGAAATTGGTTGTAACTACACTTAGGAATTTAAGAGGAAGAAATACACTCTCAATCTGCTTTGACTTGTGTTTTTCTCCTATAGGAGTTTTTGGGCAAATTAAAAATTTATAAATATATTTGTAAAATATATTGCAAAATCTATTGAAAAATATTTAACAAATAAATTCATTTGGAAAATAGTTTGCATTTGTGTTATATATGAGTAGTGAAGATTGTATTACTTTTTGTCTTAGAATATGACTAGAAAATAATTACAATTGTCTGTCCTGAGCCACAGCTCCTAGTTTACAATTAATTAATTTTGGGACTTGAACAAATCACAGGTGAAAATTAAACTATCCATAAATGTGTGCCTTGGACTATTAGTGGAGAAATGTGGTGAAGAGACTAATAGATATGAGAGATATATTTAACACCAAAATATATATAGACACTTTTAAGTTCTTTCCATATAAATGGTTTCTGTAGTCCACAAAACACTAGTAGTCAATCAGATAGGACATATGAGAACAAATAAACTGAATTGGACATGAATTTTGAAATTGCAGGTGTACATACATTTCCTTTCATGAGAATGTGAGTTGGGAGGGTAGTCAGAGATGTTTGAAATTAAAAGGAATTGAATAATTTGAACAAAAGTATAAAATACATAACTTTTGGCCATTTTTATGTCTTCTGTGGAAAAATGTCTATGTAATGCCTTTGGTCATTTTTCATTTGGGCTATCGGGTATTTTAGCTACTTAGTTGTATGAGTTTAGCTACTGAGTTATATATATTGGGTATCAATCCCTTATTGGATGTGTGGTTTACAAATATTTCTCCCACTTCATATAATTTCTATCCTTTGTTTTGTTAATGTGGTGTCTCACATTGATTGATTTGTGAATGTTCCACCGTTGCTGCATCTCTAGAACAAATTCCACTTGAACATGGTTATTATCCTTTTAATGTATTATTGAATTCAGATTCCTAATATTTAAAAAAATATTATTTTTGATTGAGACAAAGTTGGCTTATAGCCCCATATGTGCTTAAAGAATATAGCTCCACACATCTTCAGATGTATGTTTCTACAGCATATCCACTGCCAAAGTACCAGGAACCCTCTGCCACAGGCTGTTGGGATCCCTCCACCCTGTGCTCCACACACACTCCCTCCAATCCTAATAGCCTCAATTCTGCAGTCAGATTTCTAGGATTTGTTTCAGTTTAGTTTAGCTGTCCATTTGTTTTGATTCTTTAGGTTCAACATATGAGTGAACTTATCTACTATTTGTCCTTTTTCTGAATTACTTTGCTTAGCACAAAGCCCTACAGTTTCATACATTTTGTAGCAAATGGAAAAATTTCATCTTTTCTTATCGCTGAGTTTATTTCTGGGTTCTCAATTTTACTCCATTCATCTGTGTGTCTATTTTTATTCAAATACTATATTGTTTTCATAACTATAGCTTTGTAGTTTTTTCCCCTGTCCTTTTCTCACCACACCCTACCTTTCCATCACTCCTTCACTTCTGATTCCTTTCTTTTCTTTTTTGGTATATTTATTCCTTCCTTTGGCTACTTTATTATCTAATTGTAGCTGGGCATTATAACTTTTATATCTGTGTACATGTCCTAACTTGTAAGCTCTCTTGGTACATGATAGGTATTTGGTATGTCTTGAATTTTCACAGATCCTATTACTATGCTTTGTAACAGAGTAAATACTTGGTAAATACTTAGGGACTGAACAAATGCCTATGTTTGAGTGGTAGAAAATATAGAATACTGAAGCCAGCTGAACTGACCCAGGAATTCAGTGGAAAGAAATCCCAGCTTAACAGAAGGTCTAGAAAGCAATCAATGCCAAATTGGAACTGGAATTCAGTAGGTTTCAAGGATTCCCTTTGGAAGATAAATGTGGATTCCAAGCGATAAACAGAATGACAAATGAGCCGGATGATAGTAGTGACAAAGCGAAGAAAGCATATGCTTCTTCTCTCAAGAAGAATAATGAGAATAGAAACTACTAAAAAAAATAACTGGAAAGTTACTGCCTAAATGTGAGATAAATAATCAAGGCATGGTTGTGAGTGTATAGTGAGGTATAATACTAGGGAATATATTGGATTTGGATGGTTGGGCTCATTATACACTAATTAGTAGAAAGGTGGTGATAGTGGATCTAAAGTGAAGGAAACAGAATTTTAGCATAATAGTTTGCTCTCTGTTCAATATTTATTTAGTTGTTATATGTTTATTATTTTTCAACTCAGAACACCTCTATCAACAAAATATAAATTTCAATGTTGATTATAGAACAGAACCTAAATGCTAATAAGCCTTACAATATAAATGCAGATATGTTTCTGATGGAAGGTTGATGGTAAAGAATAGGGCATAATAGAAGGGAGTCAAGTAATTAAAGTTCTTGGATTGAAATAGAGGATTAAATTTAAGATAGGTTACTAAGATGACAAATAAAAATTAGAATTTGTTGTTCTTAAAGGGGTTTAATAGATAGCACTTCTCTTTCTCACTTGAGTTCCAAAGTAATTGAGAAAAATAGGGAGTAACAGGGAGAAGGGAAAATACTATTTTGATAACTGGTCAGGGCTCAGTGCAGAACGTGTGAGGTCAAATAGACTTGGGAAGTGAGCCTCGGTGTGACACAGATTAACCAACCTGAGTGCAGGGCCAGGGAAGTTCTTTCCTCATAGCAGAGCTGCAGAGAACTTCTGGAGAACTCTAGAAAAAGAAGGGCAAGATTAGGAGGGATCCATACTGTTTATTTTCCCCAAATACACCAGTTGACATTCTTAGCTTCTTTTGAAGTAGAGTTAAAAACAGAGTAGCCAGGACTGAATAAGCTAGGAGAGCCCCATGTATGTGGAAAGAAACACTGGAAATGAAAGTGAAGCATCTTCCTCTCCCTGTCACCACCATGGGCCTGAGGGGAAAGGAACTGGGTTAGTGGGGTTAGTAGAGTGAACTGACCCTTCATCATCCACACTGGGATTTTGATATCTACATGGAATAAAACAAGAAAAAGCAGGTTGTCTATTTAGCAGCAAATATGTATGCCTCAGTAAGATGGAAATTTAATAAATTGGGTTCCCTCTTTAGAAGAGGAGCAGGATGGGTGGAAGTTCATTGCTTTTCGTTATAAATGTTCCCAATCATTTTAATTTTTTTTAGCTCCACGGATGTATTGCCATGATTACAAAATTAACGATGGCTTAATATGTTCTTTTCATTAAAGTTCAAAATAACATTCTCTATAATAGTAAATTTTGGAATTAATAATAGAGTTTTACTTGGTCAAAATTCACCTTACTGTTCATGTCTTTTGTCTTCAATGTTAGACATAGATATATAATGCTATAATAATTATAACACTTTTGTAAAAATGGAAAAAACCTTCTTACATCTGCTGTCTACACATGCTGTGTGTGAAGAGATTTCTGTTGATGACTTTGATTAATCTGGACAATATCTCCATGTCACAGGGGAGGGACAGGTGGCTAGGTGACTTGCAGGTGAGTATTACAGCAGGGAATCCAGTCCTGTCTGACACCCTGTATGGCAATCTGAAACACACCACTACACTGGCCACATTCCATCTGGACAGCTTCTGCACTCTTTGTAGGGATATACATATTCTAGAGAATAATCAAATTAAACTGCTTTCTTTGAAATCGGTATCCTGGGGTATAATTTACATATCATGAAGTTTATTCACCTGCTTTAAGTGTATGTGGGGGTCTGCTGTGTTGCAGATGAGCTGTGGTAGAAGTGGAAGTTCCAAAGATTAATTAAATAGTTTATGCTCAAAATATTTTTAGTTAAACTGGGGAAACAGGCATCAGTAAAAGCACCAGAATTATAACAAAACAGATATGATTACAATTAGAATAAGATATGAAATTCACTCTGTCCATGCCCCAGTGATGTTTTAAAATTAACATTATGGAAACTATTAAATATTTGAAGGAGTAACTAGGCTGCAGTTTTAATTTTCAATTAGGAGTCATCTACCTCTTTAAGAGAAAGTAAATAAATCTTGGAGCTCAAGTGAGGGACCAATTCCACTCTTAAAATTACCCATAAGAAAGCATCAGTAATGACTATAAGTGTCATTTCCTTAGAACAACAATTATTATTAAAATTTCCTTTGTATTTTCCCATAGGCACTAAGATCCACAAATTAGAAGAATAATGCTTTATGCAAATTTTTTGGTAAAGAGAGAAACTCCTGAGGCATATATTGATTCAAGAAAATGAGAAAATGAATTCCTCAGATGATTTTGAAATAATCTTTCTTGAGAACTGAAATGAAATCTACATAAAGAGTAAGGGAACATTGAGGCTGAATGACTATGCTGATTAGATCTATGTAAATGTTCTGAACGTATATATTTACTATTTAGTATCAAATAGTAGGTTTTGTTGTTATTTTTCTGAGTAAGGAAATCATATGGAATATCTCTATTTTGGGAATTGTTACCAAACTATAAGATATATCACATAGTGCAGAGGCAAATAATTATTAAGGAAACTCATTTGATTATTTAGCAATTTTGAAATTTTAATTTGTATTGAATGAAAACTCATTTGAAAAGGACAATTATCAAAGCAGTAATAAGTTTTAGATATTGTCTGGTATTCATTTTCTATTACAAGCTTAATTTTGTCACTAGCGATACATAGTAAAAGAGGTAAATTCTAAGTGAAAATGTCTAAACTTAAAAGGCAATAATAAAAAAAGAAAAAATTGCTAGTCCTGGTGCTTTCTTCAAGCAGTGCTTTATGCTTTGATTCATATTTATCATCTCATTTATTGTCATACTTGAGTGACACATTTATGTTTCTGTTTTACACATGAGAAAAATAAGGCTTTATGTAGAGGATAAACATCCCCAAGTTTATAAAACAAATATGTAACCAAGACCGGCAGGAAAGCGTTTGTCTGCCCTGGAGCCGACACTCCCAATTCCTATGCCACACTGCTTGGAAAATTCTGATGGGAATATCTAGAGTTCTATTTAGCCTTGTCTAATTTTTTGGTTTATGTTCTTTCTATGCAGAAGTTCTCTACCTCTCTGGAAGATGTCTGGAAGCTTTCTAATTTCCTTAGCTTTCTAGTTTCCTTAGAAAGTTGTCATTGATGGCAGTTGAAGAATATACCTATCCGTTAAAATATATTTGGATCATGAACAATTGGAATCATAAAGTGAATTAGAAGAGATGGACTTCCATCACCAAAGAATTTAGGGAATTCTGCTAGGTATTGAATGCAAGTATATTCTTTGTCAAGTGCAGGAGTGGGTGCTTGGCACAAATGGGGTGCATCTGTGTCTTAACAGGTGACCACATGCTTTTGTCATCTTCCTAGTTCAAGTATCAAAACACGAATGTCAGAGCAAATGTTGGAGCGGGAGGTGAGAGAAAGGCATGTTTTAGTGAGAGCTGTTTCTTCCTTAAAGAATACCAACTTCTACTCTCACCAGCCTTCCAACCCCCTCCAGATTTCACTCCCTTTGATGTTAAAATCTGACTAATGCTTTTTCCTCTGGGTTGTTTTGAGGATGAAAAGAAATCATCTGTGTGAAGTTATTACTCCAGTGCCTCACATAATAACTCAAGAACTGTTAGCCATTTTTGTAATTAGTCTTGCTTCACAAACTGCTTTCACACAGTCCCCTTTAATCCTGATTATAATTCAGTCAGGTAGGCATTCTCATCTTCATTTTTCAAACAAGGAGCTTGAAACTCAGAGATGCTAGGTATAAGCTAACACAACAGTCAATGCTAAAATCACAATCTCCAAAGTAAATATTGCATATCCTTTCTATATCATTAATGTATTAAAAGAGACACCAAACATTCTTTTCTGTTATACTTTCATATGTTGTGCTCCAGTGTGTTTTTCTCTTGTTCTCAGGTTCTGCTCTTAATTTTACTTCTATCCACAGGGAAAGCTGGGTCCATGGAGCTACTAAGAAATCCAAGTCATGGCCTGTTTTCATTAACCTCTGCTTACACCTTTGTCCTTGTCCCTGAGCACAGGTATCGCCTTATGTTGTTCACATTTTCATATTTTCCAGTGAGTCATCTTATTTATATTCAAATTTCCTCAGGTCAGTGACTAAATCTGATAATTCTTTGACTCCCTCAAAGCACCTACTTATTCAATCATTCTATCAGGCAAACAGTCATTCAACAAATATGTCCACTTGTCTCTTAGATGCCAAGAATATATTTCAGGATAAAGCGAATTCTCTACTCTTATTCTAATGTGAGGTGGAGGAGAATAAAAGTAAACACAGATATAAATAAGTACATGAATAAATTAGAAAGATGTCAGAGTTTTAAGGGCAATGCAGAAAATAAAAATAAGACATGTGATTGAGAATGACTGGTCTAGATGAAGGACTTTGTGAGGTGGGTGACTTTGAGATCAACCTATGATTTGCAAGAAGGACTCTTGTAAACTGTATAATCAATAACCACAAAGTAATGAATTAGGCTTGGAAGAACTGAGATCCTGGTTCAAGATACAAATAAAATGTGAGCAATTCTTTTTGGCCCTTGTTAGAGGCAAAAAACTCTTCGGGATGTTTTCAAACACTATCATTCAATCGCCAGTTCAATGTTCTGGCATTGATGTGATATTTACAATAGAATGAAGGCAATGATTTATATGTTCTTATGTAGTTTTAGGTTAAAAGCATTGTTAAGAGCATACACAGGGAAGGAATATATTTGGCTCCATGTAAATGAAAACAATGGCTTATTCAGGGAGTCTGTTTTTCTAGCCGGATGAGAAGTCTAGACGCCTGTCCTTGATGAAGCGGGGTCTCTGCTATGTTAAAAAGGTGCTAACCTCTGACTTCTCACTCCACGATCCTGAGCATGAAACTTTCATGCATCAATACAGTTACCCCATTGCTGGGCACTGCACCTGCACAAGCAGGAAAACGGGAAAGAATAAAAGGAAAGGGATCTTTGCCTTTTCATTTAGAAGGAATGCCCTCTTATAGGCACATTTATATCTCATTAATTAGAGATGTGGGCTTTTCTAAACGCCTTGCTGTCCCATTGTGCTACTATCTCAGTAAAAATCTAGGTTTTATTAATAATAAGATGGGGAAATGCATACTAGTTAGGTCATAGCAGTGTAAGCACAACAGTATTCAAACCTTGTTCCAGTACAGGTAATATTTATATCCTGGAGTCTGGTGATAACATTAACCAGTTATTTGAGCTCTCAGAGAATTTAATTCTTTGCTCAAATATTTGCTGCAAACTAAGCATGAGACTAGGCACTGGAAATATAAGATTAATATAATGCTGGAGGATGGACATGAATTTTTTTTTACTCAAATATTAGTTAAATTTGTCATAAATTTGGCTCAATTGTATTAATTACTTGTATTTTATATTAGCTAATGCTGGCTATTGACTTTCTATAAGAATGTAGCTTTAAGTGAATTAAAGAACATACCTTTACATGGTGGTTAATAATTCAACTCAGTAAAACAAATACACACAAAAAGATTAAAAACAATAATAAGATTTTAGCTAGCTTTCTGGAATTATGAAAATCACATTTTGTTTCTAAAATCAGATATGTTTTATTACTTAGCTTTAATAAGACTTTGCTGCTTTCCTGGATGTATCACTGACAATTAACTATGTTTCCTGTTTGACACTGGAATGGATGGTTTCCAATGTCTCATTCATGTCTCCCTCTCAGTGATGTATTGGGCTGAGTCACCCTGCAAAGACTTGTTTCTTTTGTAAAGTGTGTCTCCAAATGAGACTGTCACACTTCGTAGTACCTTTATGATGCTATAATTTCCTCTATCAATTTGGAAATAGAAGGGCCCTTTAGGAAATATAGAAGTAATAGAGATTTTAGCTGGTCAGTAATTTATTTTGGAAGAGAAAATTGATGTTCACAATGGCCCTTAAGTTAAAACACTGCATTACCACAAGGGCAACATCTTAAACCTTCTGTAATCCAAAGGCTTAAATCACCTTCTGTAGCAGAACAGTTATCTCATCCCCTTCAACCTCTTCTTATATAAATTTAGAATTTGTTTCTCACAGTTACACATTTTAGAGAAACAATTGATTAAATGTCATTATCCCATTCTTTAGGGATAATAGAAGGGAAAACCTAATTATTGATTGTTCTTTCTGTCATTACTGGTTTGGTTTTGATAGTGGATATATTTCATTTTGGGATTGGAATCATAAAAATACAATTTCCTAGCATTTGACTAGTTTCTCATGTGCCGCGAAAACCCACTTTTATGACTATGTACTGTAAAGTGCTTGGAAACTCAGGGGGTCATCAACTGACTTATTTTTGATGTGTATCTTCTGCTTTACTGAAACCCAGGAGTAAGTTTTTTACTTTACACTTCACACCATGGGAATTGGATTTTAAGATTGATTGACTGGGTGTTTTGAGGTAGTTGGAGATTCAGCTACATCTAGAACATTTTTGAACCTGGGGGAATTCTCCTTAAATAACCATCAGTAAAATTAAATTATTATATGTATTTCCTGAGATTATTAGAACTGAGTTAATTTCAACAAACTTGAGAGATTTCATAACCATCCTTGTTTACAAGAGACTTGCCTGGCTGTCTCCTAATTAGAGTGCATTGTTTAAGTTCCCCTGACCTTAGGTTCTTAGAGCTGACTTTTTGGTCTTCATTTTTTCTTTGGGATTTAACAATGCATTTATTGACCTGCAGTATTATTTTCAACAATTATCTTAAACTAAGCACAATTCACTAATAACAAAAATGAGAGTTGACAACCATAGTAGGCCTGATAGTCCTACTGTGCCATGAACCAGTGGGTCTTACCTCCTAAATGATTTCTCAGACATCAAACAACAGAGAAAGAGGAATCAAAGAAAGGCAAGATATATAATCCATGGCTTTCTGCAATAAATCATGTTCATTGAATGTTGAATGATTCTTTAGCCTTTCAGAACAGGTTATTGATGGTGTCATATTCCCTATATGACTGCCTGTTTCTCTTTCAAAAGGACACTTCTTTCATCTTTCCAATTTATTCCTCTATTGGAATACTCCAACACTTTGCTGGTCAAGTTGAATATTCCCTTTTCTCCATTCCTGTAACTACTCTGTATACTGTTATTCCCACATCTCACCTTACGTTATGGTGATTGGTTTATGTGATCTGAATTCCTCATTGGGTTGGGTTTCTAGAAAGTAGGAATTCATCTACAATATATCCCATGGAGCTTGGAACTTAACAAATAATCCAAAAGATTGTGCTGAATTCATACTTATTTTCTTCTCAATGATGTAGTTAATCATCTTTCTTTTCAATGAGACTGACCCTTAAAAATGAAAATTAGAGACATTTCCTTCTATTTCCTATTGTCATAATTGAAAAGATAAATAAAATATAAATCAAATCCTAAAACATTCCTAACATTATTTAAAAATAAATATGTATTTTAAAATCCTGCATTAACATAGAGGCAAATGCTTCTCTCCATTTATAAGAATTGGAAATATATAAGTTGGTTCTAGTAGCAATTCAAATAAATTCACGGGTAGTGGTGTGTATAGTATTTGGTGATCTATTGATAAAATAGTGACTTCATGATATGTTCTTTTGCCATTTGTACTAGTATTATAAGGACAACCCAAAGAAAAGAATAGGAACCCAACCTTGGAAGAAACTTCAGAGGATGATTTAGTCAATGAAAGATATTTTTATCTACCTCCCAAGTGATATCAGAGAAGAGTGAGGTTCCATTACCAAACCATGAATCCCAGAAGTTAATGAAGCAGACGTGGTACATGTCTCTAGATAGATGTGTCATACTAGGAGATGTGAAGATAAGATCTTTCTTCAAGAAAGCCCTTGCTGCCCATCTTCAAGGTCAGAATCCAACTGTTGGCTCTTTTAATTGGCCCCTGCCTCAACTTTTGAACCAAGATCACACACTTCTCATGGTGATTCTGGAACAATGCCTATGCAAGGTGATGTGTGTTAACAGCCATTCCCACCTATCCTGGGATTCCCATGTAATGAATAATCTTTGCCCAGGAATTCCTGGCTGGGCAGACAGAGACCAAGTCAGCTCTGCAAGTGATACACTGGCTTCCTTGCTCAAGCTGTTTTCTGCCTCTTTTCTCCCATGATGTTACTCCCTAGGAACTTTGTGCATGCTTAATGAGTATCTACCTCTTGGAGATATCAATCTGCACTCTTCACTCAGGTGTAGTGTTTACTTCTAGAGATACCAAGTTGCAACAAAACATAATAGTATTGTAAGACAAAAAACCAAACCTATCTCCTGGAGACAGGTGGCTTACAGTGAGAGCCCACTTGGTTTGCATCAATTAATGTGATCCTAGAATGGAATGTGATCCTGGAATGTGATCCTAGATCCAGTATTCCCTGTAGGAGAGAGTAAAACCTCTATTACAACTGCATCACCTGGCTGCCTTCCCTTACTCTCTCAGCTGTGGTTCCTGAAGACATTCCACAATAACCTTCTGCAGCCAATCTCAGAGTCTCAGATTCTATTTCTTGGAAAAACCACAACATTAGGTGTAGTGCTTCAGGTTAAGAGACTACCAGAGTATAGATAAATAATAAGCTGTAGACAAACATATATCCCACTATCCTGAACTATTTTATACATAGAGTACAAAATATACTTCCACCCCTTCCCATGACTCCATGCCCTTATCCTACATGCAGAAACTATGCTACATCATACTGAATATCTTGAAGTCCCACAAGGCACCATTCCTCTCCTTATATGTCAGGTGTTGGTTCATCTTGTTTTCTCTTTTTGGATGCACTTTCCTGTCTACCTAGAGAACTCTGTCTCTTTCTGCAAAAGACAGCTCAAACATCTTCACTGAAGCTTTCTTTGAAAAAATTTGATAAGTCCTTTTTTGGCCCTATTGTATCTGGCATAGACTTCTGGCTTTGAAATTTATCACTCCAAAATGAGGAAGTCAGAGTAGAACAAAATTTTGTAAGGGTAATATAGTAACTTTTTAAAGCAACTTCAGTTTAAGTTAATGTATAAAAGGCTGTTAAAAATGAAGATCCTAATATCCCGGTCTAACTATCACTGCTCATTAGCACATAAAGATCATTATAAGAAGAATAATTAGAGTGCAATCCATTGGGATATATAAGTCGGAAGCAGCAGTACTACAAATAGACTGTATGCATGGCTAAATGATTAAGATTAACTGAAAGCTGGAACATCTACCTCTGTCCTTGAAGCCAGTGACTAGTTGCCTAGAAACAGGAGCCATGACTGACATTACCAGGCAACTCTCCTTTGAGATTGCATTTAATAATCCAAACAAATTTACAAATGAGTTTCTCTGAGGAGGAAATAGTTAAGTTTAAGAAATCCTAAGGGAGAGAAGAGCACAGGGGACTATGGTGACGGTTCATGGGTGAATGGGTGGTGGGAAACCTACGGGAAATACACTTGTGAGGAGAAAGAATACAAGCATGCATTGCACAAAAATGAACAGTGATGTCAGACATATATATAAATTTAAAAAATATTAAAAAAAAAGAAATTCTGAAGCGAAATAAGTCAGAAGGAGAAAGACAAATACTGGGTGGTGTCACTATATGTGGAATGCAGGGAAACCAAACAAAGGGTCACATAAAGCCAAACTAAAACATAACCCTTGAAAGCTGATGTAGAACTGAGCAACGAGGGGTTGGGGAGACACATAGTGAGGAGGGAGCACAATGGACTATGGTGGTGGGCTATGTGTAGCTTGGTGATGGGAATACTATGGTAACAGCACTTGAAGGGGGGATCCTCTACCTCTAATATACAAATATGTATTAGATGTAAACCCATGTCATCTCAACTTAAAAAAATGTCCTAAAACTAGAAACTGTTTCCTGCTGGGAATTGTTTAAAGAAAAATAGGCATGATTGCAAATCAGCCAAGGAAGTACGAAAAAGGAGACAGGTGCTAATCATTTTATGATTATTCTCATTTAATCCCACACAAGCCCATGAGAAAATATAACCATTTTATTGAATGAGGTTAATGTGATAGAAGGAAGCAGAAAGAAATTTTATTCTTTCAACTCAGTGTTCAAATTTGTTCTCTCTCTTTCTTTTAATAGCTTTTTAGAAGCATAATACACAAACTTTATGTATTTAAGGCATATAATTGGATGTCTTGGCATATTTCAGATACCTGTGAAAGCACCAACAGGAGGAAAACAATGAAATCATTCATGATCCCAAAATGTTTCTACTTTTCATTCTAGTTTTAAGAAATTACTAGTTTAAAGAAATACAGTGGATTTTCTGTTTCAGTTTTCACCCTGTGACCCTGCTAAATGCATATATTAATTCTAGTAGCATTTAATAGATTCCATAGAATGTTCTATATGGACAATCATGTCATCTATAAATAAAGATTATTATTATTCTTTTTCTCATCTTGATGACTTTTATTCATCTTCTGGTCTTGTATTAAATAGAACATCTAGTGTAGTGTTGAATATAATTGTTGGCAGTAGATATCCTTGCCTTCTTCCTACCTTAGGGAACTAAGAGGAAAACATCCAGTCTCTTAGCACTGTATGTGGTGTTAGCTGTTAGCTGTAGGATTTTCGTGGACACAAATATGAAATTGAAAAAGTTCCTTCTATTTCTAAGTTTATGAAAATTTTCATTAGGGCTGGGTATTGGATTTTGTTGAGTGACAAAAAAATTCCTGCACCTACCTAGCTAATGGCATATATTCTTTTTTGTGTGTGTGGTGAATATGGTGATATGGTGAATTGCAATGTTCCTTATATGTGCCTCAAACAACTGCTTCCAGTTCTGTGCTGAAGCTGAACATTTGTCTCACTAACTTACGTCATTTATTTCATGACTCCTGAGAACTATTAGACTATTTTAAATGTTATCCAGAGTGAATAGAACAGAACAAAGTCTTTGCTATCAGGAAGCCCAATTTTAGTTGAGTAGACACTTAATGGGTAAAGAACAGATGTGAACTATGTCAAGTACTAGTAAGCTTTATTACAAAAAATGTAGAAGCGTAGATTAATGAGTATACTAGAACTGAGGCTGATGGTGGACTCTTTTTATAGAGGATAACCAAAAAAGACCTCACTGATGATGTGGTAGATTTGGGAAAATATCTGGACCAGGAAAAGGAGCAACCATTTAGAAAATTGGAGGAAGGGAACTTCAGTCAGAAGGAGCAGTACGTGCTAAGGCTGGAGATACTTCCCATGTTTATGAAACATCAAAAAAAGCACTGCAGCTGCATTATTGTGTGGGAACATACCCCTCAATTATCAGTGTTAATGAATTCAAAATGCAAATAAAAATTGGAGATAGAAGACAATTTAACTCTATTCAAAATTCAAATGAATGTCATTTACTGATGTTCCAGTAAAATACTGAACTTGAAATAAATAAATTGTATGTATTTCTTCTTCCTGATATTGATCTTATTGTTTCTTAGTCTAAATTTGAGACATAAAAAACTGAGTATAACAATATGAATATGTTCAAGTCAATATTTGTATCAGTTTTGTCACATACCATTATTTAATCATTACTAATGCTTCCTAATAAAATTCTTGCAGGTGAACATTTAGTTTCACTTGTCCGGCATTATTTAATTTAATAGTTTTGATGCTTCAATTTCAACCACCAGGACTAATGGAAATATTTCTTTGAAGGATTCAAAAACTGATAGTTGTTCTCACGTGTTCTTTCTGTAGAAGGAGTTGTTTGGATTAAAAGATGTTTGAAGAATAGATAAAAGCTTCTGAGGACAAACAAATTTCAGCAATGCAAGTTAGATAAAAAACTATTTTTTTCAGCTCTGGAACTTTTAGCATTCTGAAATGCTAATTTAGATTATGCATCAGCAAGAGAAGAATAATCCATTGACAACAGAACTTACATCTCAAGGAAGTTGTGCTCATCGGAGCCAATCTTGAGGAAATCTGTCATAGAAAAGGCAAAGAGATTTTGGTTTGTTGGGTTCCCCTTTAACTTGATGGGAGAGAGGAACAGCTGGGTCCTAGATGGCACACCAGGGGACCACAGTCAAAAGGTCATAAATGATACCATTAAAAAATTATAAGCAGAAGCTTATAAATTTTTATCACTTGCTGCTTTTAATTAACCTTTAAAAACTATTCATGTACAAATGCATAGGTCTTGGCTTTGAAGAGAGTAGGACTTAATACCACTGTATTTTTTAATGAGGACCAATGGATGCCTCTCTTCCAGCATGGCTATGACATTTCAAGTTTCAATAACACCATGCTTACTCAAAGTATGACTTGCTGAGTTTCAAGATGAGTACCAGGTAGAAAGATGGTATTTTGATTTCTTAATCATACTTTTTTAAAATCTCAGACAATTCATAAGGTCAGTAATGTTTTTAGGCATTATTAATATAATTGCATAATCAGATAGCCCAGTTCCAGATTCTCTGTCAGAATTTTTTAAACTTATAGAATAAATCTTCAGCAATGAGCTATACATCTTGTCTTCAAGAAAAAAATTAAAAAGGTATAGTGTATTACTTTTTCATTGCTGTGTAACAAATAACCACAAGCATAACAGCTGAGAAAACTACACATATATTATCCTATAGTTTCTTGATTCAAGATTCCAAGTGCAGCTTAATTGGGACCTTGTCTCAGGTTTCATAAGCTATAACCAAACTGTTCACTGGGATAGATTCTTATCTGAAAACTCAACTGGAGAAGAATGTTCTTCCAAACTAGTGTGGTTGTTAGCACAATTCATATTTATGTGGCTTTAGGACTGAGCGCCCTTCTTGCTAGCAGTCAGCTAGAGGTTATTTCCCCACTCCTACAGGGTGTTACATAGTCCTCCACAAATTGGGAAAGGAAGAAATTTCTAGGACAATTCTGCTGGTAAGTTGGAATCCTATATAATGTAACACAATCACAGAAATGACACCTATTCCCTTTACCACATTCCACTGGTTAGTCACAGATTCTGTCCACAGTCAAGGGCTGGAAGCTCATACAAAGGCATGAACTCCAGGAGACAAAGGGCATGAGGGACCTCCCTAGAGTCTGTCCACCACACAGAGCATCTGTATTAATAGAAAATTTAGATCATTATCTGAATTATCAATATAGATCAATGGAAAAATAGAGGCTTTGAAGCTAGGTAGGACCAAAATGAAAACCTGGTTTTGGCAATAACTGGATTTGTGCTTTTGGGTAAAGCATTTACTATATCTTTATCTTGATTTTTTCACCTATAAGGTGGAGAGAGTTACTGAGAAAAAAAATCAAATGAGATAATGTATGTAAAATATTTACTGTATGTCTAACATGGAACAAATATTCACTAACAGTAGCTGCTCAAAATAGTAATTACAGCAATAGTAGTATTATTGGTGAAGATAACAATATATTCCTCACTAATTGATTAAAATAAGTTTTCTTTCCTTTTCTATTACGTGTGAAAATGTATTTCAGGGCCTCCCTGGTGGTGCAAGGGGTTAAGTCTCAGTACTATGAAGCTATCAGCAGCCAGTGCAGCACGAGTTCAATTCCCAGCCAGGGAGATTCCCACATGGCTCAGCAGACCTCTCCTGCCTCTCCCACTGCTCTCCTCAGTAGTGTACTTCAGTCAGTCCACCTGTTCTGCTCCCCATTCTGTCTTTGGTGAGTCTTCTCACCACCCCCACACCTCTGGCCTACACCCCAGCTCTTGTATGCATAAATACATAAATCTTAAAAAAAAGAAAAAGGAAAATGTATTATATATATTTCATGATTTTTTCCTGTGCAACAAAGAGAATATAAATTATAATTCCAGCAGTCACGTATTTGTTGCGCATATCTGTTGTGCATTAATTTTTGTTGCTGTTTAATGTTCTTTTGTGTGATTATACTATAATATATTTATTCACAGTATACATTCTTTGAAAATTATATTTGGATTATTTTCAGATTAAAAAAATCTCTCATCAACAGTGCTGCTATTAATAGCAAGAAAAGAGCACATGAAATGTTGTGTGTTCAGATGTCATGAGCTTGTATCACTTTATTTGAAAATAAGGAACTCTCATTCACTGACTGTTTATTAAGCATCATGGAAGTTATTATGCTAGGACCTTGAGTTAAAACACTACTTTCAAAAAATTTAAGTGTTTAACTTAAACACTAACAAGCAAGTAAAATATAAGACTATATAGGCAGTCAGGTCTTACACTGGTAGGGAAACCAACCCTCTTGGTTTGCCTTGACCTCATGGTAACAGTGAAACACTCACATTCAGCAATGCTGTAGCCCCAGGGAAACTGGAAGCTTGGAGTGGTAGACATTTCTTTAAAGAAATACTTCATACTATTTTTAGAATGGAAGTATAATGGACATGGGTCAGTAAACTATAGGTATCTGGAAGAAATTACATCCAGCTGGATAGGATAGGATGGGGTGGGGTAGGCTGAAACAGGACAAGGCAGGACAGGACAGGACAGGATAGGGTAAGATTGGAAGGGGCTATATCAGACCGAGAAGTCTTCCCAGATGAGTAATCTGTAGGGAGAAAGGAAGAAAATCAGGAGAAGGGTTCTGGGAGGTATTATGAAATAAGGAGACATGTGAAGTATTTTTTAAATCCTGGGAATTCATCAGTTCATTACTGGAAAACATAGGCTGCAGGTAGGAGAGAAGCAGGAGATGCAGCTTGACAAGTCAGCAATAGCCATAAGACAGTAGTGACAAGATGTGTGTCATGCTAAGGACTTGGAACTGCAAAGCAGTATGGAGGAGCAGGACTGGAACATAAGACCATGTCTGTGTTTAGGATATTTTATTCTGTAGCGGGGTGAAGGGGCAGAAATGGGTGATGGGTATGTTAAAGTTCCTTGCTTCCCCCATAGATTCTCTAGAGAGCTTTACAGCATTTCAGCCCATGCACATTGTTTAAAATTTGAATACAAATTAATAGTAACAGCAAACAAAATAAGAAAACAACAGTGACAACAAAGATACCAAAAATACCAAAAGCCTTCGTCTCTTTTACCGAATTAGGTGAAACAGGCCATCCATGCATGCATCCATCCATCCATCCAACCAACCTATTTATATATAATACAAAGTATTTATATTATATATACTCAATCAGGTATTAATAAACCAAGTTCATACTCTGGGATTACATTTTAAAACTTACTTTCATGTTCACTCAGCATATGTATGAGATAAAATGAAAAAACGATTTCACCCACATACGTAAACACCAATAAGTCATATATGCAGAATGATCTCAGCCATACAAATGCATCTGTTTTGCCAGAGGACCAGCACCCATCAACTTCACAGCCTTAGGTTTGAAGAAACCAGCATTCCTTGTGGGACAGGTGCTGGTGTAGCTCACAGGTACTCTGGTAGCTTTACTAACAACCTGACATCCACAGTAACTTGAGATTCTGCAAGGTCCCTGGCTGTCAGAGTCCCTGACTCAGACAGGGAAAATCTCACCACGATTTTATGACGCCCATCATTTTATTATCTCCTAGGTCGTCTCCCAATTCTTCCTCTTTCCATCACCATGACAATACCTACTGAAAAGTGAACTAACGAGGTATTTCTGAATCCGTCTTGCCTGGGGTCCTTATCTGGATGGGCCAGACGCAGACTCCAAACTGCCCCACATTGACATCATACAGTCTAAACTACCTCGATTTTACAGGCCAGATGGGAGAATCAGTCTTCTCTTTCCTTTATCTTTACCTCTTCTTTACAGAAACCAAAGAGGGCTGAATAGAAAGATAAACACAGACCTAATGACCAGCATAAATCACCTTCTATAGTGATTAACTGAGAAATGAAATCCTCCAGGTAGACCTCGAGTCTCCTGGTTTAACAGAGAATGGGCAGAGAAACAACTTTCTACCACTCAATATAATCTGCTTCTGCAGGATTTTAGGTTTTTGTCAGAGCAGGCTTCTGGAAACTTAACATTTTAATATTCTTTAATAATATAAAATGGGTTGAATTCTTGAGTCGAAGAATAAAAATTATCTGCTGTTTCTGCAAATGCTTTACATTCATTTTATATATCTGTTTTCAGAGTACAAATTTCCCCCACTATATGAAAGTAGAGTATTTCTAACTAAGTTTTGTAAATTGAAAAAGCATAAAGCAAAGAAGCAATTACTGTTCATTTATATGAAAAAAATTTCGAGCATTCCCAGACCCACAAGATAACTAACCTACCATATTTAAAAACTAAAATGGCACTAACATAAAGTAAAAGCAGGAATGAGATGATACATACACAGCTTTTTAAATCGTGATTCCAGGGATGGGGCTTGGCCGAGCTACCGTCGCTGCTGGGGATCGGTGCTGTACTAGACACGCTGCCGCAAAGCAAACACTATTTTTGCTTTTCAGCATTTGTCGTAAAAGTTCTTGTAGTAAAAGCAAAAATTCTCTTCCGGGTTTTTTTCAGTTAGCGCAAACAGCCATGTACCTTTCTAAAAATCAAGTGATGGGAGACACACTTTGGGAAAACCAAGGACAACTCTACCTTCAAAATGTGCTGGAAAGCAAGGTGAGTGTTTGCAAAAGACGCAGGAGCTGCTTGGGGTAGCCCTCCCCCTGGGAGGAACAGGGAACTCAATGTTTGTATGTGATGCATGTTTTCAGTGGTCAAAAAGTTTACTGTCTTTTTATTTTTTTTAAAGATTTATTTATTTATGCATACAAGCTAGGGTACAGGCCAGAGGCGTGGGGTGGCCAGAGGGTTCACCAGGACAGAGTGGGGAGTATGATAGGCAGACTGATGGAAATACGCTACTGAGGGGAGCAGCGGGGCGAGGCAGGAGAGGTCTGCCTCGCCATGTGGTAATTTCCCTGGCTGGGCGTCGAACTCGTGGTGCCTGCTGCCGACAGCAACATGGCACTGTGCTTAACCACTGTGCCACTGGGCAGGCCCCCCACCAAAAAAAAAGCTTACTGTCTAAAAGGGAGATTTGGTATTTGTAAACAATCAAAAGTCTTACATTCAATCATTTTAATTGAATAAGATAAGTGACTATGGGAAAGAATGCCACTTGGGACTGATACGGAAATGAGAATTTGATATAAAAATGGCTGTCATATTTTAGGTTTCAACTTGTCACAGGGCAGGGAGAGGGGCACCCCAGAACTCCTAAACCTGCCTGCTCTAAATAGGTTCTGCCATTGCCACATCAAGACAAAACATGCAAGACCTTTTGTAAAAAGAAACTTTAATACAATTAGTGTGTAATACCGAAAAGACAGAGAATATAGTTTTTAAATCAGGGACCCAAAGTTACCCATCCCCTCCTGGGTAAAAAGTCCATGCAAACAGGATTGGCCCAAAGCAGGGCCTGAAAGCCTGCCACAGTCTGAAACATCTTTCGGCAGGGACCCATAGAAAAGAGTCAGAAACAGTCAGACAGGTCTGGGAGTTGAAGAGCAAAATCAGAACCAAGATCGATGTTGCCATAGTCAGCCTCCCAACAAGTCTCTCACCCACGTCTGTTTCAATCAGTCCAGGCCAGTGCAGCTTCTTTAAATGTCTGTCTACTCCTTGTGCCTCTTTGGGCTCTCCATCCTGCTTCCTTCTCCAGTCTCCTCTCTAGCTTCTTCTGTCTTCTCCAGCTTCTCATCTCTCCTGCTCAGCTCCACCCTCCATTGGGTGTGGCAGGGAACCTAGAACCTCTCCTTTTCCTGGGGATCACTCTGTTACAAACTGTCTGACGGCAATTACCAAAGATGTGCATGCATACAAGTTTTGATCAATGATGTAATATAAGAAGGAGCACAATCTGCCTTTAGTGACTCTTTGTAGATGATACTGGACGTATAACAAGGTGTATATGCTAAAAGTGCCTTTCCTGACTTTATAGGTGCTTCTATGCTATGCTGGCTGTCTATTCTGTGATAGCTTATCTGCTCACTTTCTCACTAGGATCATACACACACTCTAGCACAACACTTTTAATCAAGAAAACAGGATAAAATGTCTATATATGTCTAAAGCCAAGGAGTGAATAGAAATAGAGTAAGCATTTTATTTATTATTATTTTTCTCCACTTTTTTGTTGTGTTTATTGAGGTAACATTGATATACAACAGTGTATATGTCTCAGAGGTATAGATTCACGTTTCTACCAATCAATGTTATCACACCGTACCCAGCAACAAAGATCAATAATCCTCCAAGTAGCTCACTGGGTCTCCTCTACCGTGTGTTTCCATCTCTACCACCCTTCCCCTGTGGTAGCCTCAGTTTTACAGTCATATTTTAAGGATTTGCTTTGGTAGGGGTTTTTTTCTCTTCATTTGCTTTACTTCCTTATATTTCACATATGAGTGAAATCATCCAATGTAGTTGTCTTTTTCCTTATGATTTATTCCTCTTAGCATAATCCCCTCTGTTTCATCCACATTGTCAAAAATGGAAAGTTGAAGCTGAATAGTATTCCTTATGTATATATACCACATTTTCTTAACCACTCATCTATCCTTGAGCACTTAGGTTGTTTCCTTAGTTTGGGCTTTTGTAAGTAATGTTGCAATGAATATAGGGATGTGTGTGTGTGTGTGTGTGTGTGTATGTGTATATATATATATATATATATATATATATATATATATATATATATATAATATATATATATATATATATCCCTTCAAATTATTGTTTTGGAAACCTAGATACCTAGGAATGAACTTGCTGGATGTTATCATAGATCTATTTTTAATATTTTGAGAAACCTCCATACTGTGTTCCAGGTGGAGTATACCACTCCACAGTTCCACCAGCACTGTATGAGCATTCCTTCTACTCCACATTCTTGCCAATACTTGTTGCTCTGGACTTTTTGATATGGGCCATTTTCCAGGTGTGGGGTGATATCTCCTGTGTTTTTGGTTTGCATTTTCTGATGATAAGTGATGATAAACATTATTATTCATGTCATTTCATTTATATCATTATTTCATTTCGTTTATGTCGTCTTTGGAGAAGTGCTATTTGGCGCTTTCACCCATGTTTTTTCCTAGATTCATTTTTTATTAAGGAGTAATTGACATATAACACGTGTACAACGTAATGTTTTCATATTATATACCTTGTAAAATGATTACTGCAAAAAGTCTAGTCACCATACATAGTTACCAAAAAGTGTATTTTTGTAATGAGAACTTAGGTTTTATTAATGAAGTATCACTGTTTTACAACTTTGTTTGCATTTTGAAGGTAAAAGATTTGTCCCCAGGTGTGTTCACTGTAGTTCTGCCCACTTTTTGATTGGGTTGACTGTTTTGTTCAGGGGTATACATTCTTTATAAATACTAGATATTAGTCTCCTGTTGGATAGGTGAAGTGCAAGTATTTTCTCACATTCAGTAGGGTATCTTTTGGTTTTAGTAATAGTTTCTTTTTCTGTGTAGAAGCTTTTTATTATGATATAGTTCCATTTTTTTTGTTTTGTTTTGTTTTGTTTTTGTTTCCCTTGCGTTGTATTTGAGTCCCCAAAGACATACCTGAAACTATTGTCATGGGTGTTTTTCCTATGTTTCTCATATATATTTTATAGTTTCTGGTTTACCCCAAGTCCTTGATCCATTTAATTAATTAATTTTTGTGTATGAAGTGAGATAGTGGCCTAGTTTCACTCTTTTACATGTAGCTGTGCAATTTTCCCAACACCATTTGTTGGGAAAGTTGGAGACTTTCCCTTCTCCATTGTAATTTGTAAACACTTTTTAAAGAGAACAAGTAAATTACCACATAATTGGATGATTTAGAATGTGGTCTCATTAAATTAGCATTTATAAGCATGAGTGATTTTATATAATTGCTGTGTATTTGTGATTCTTAGTTTCTAAAATGAAGGAAATGTGAAAGATTTTATTATAGTTACCTTCAAGGAAAAGTACATTTTCTTATTCCATCTTTTTGGTTATTTTCAAGACCATTGTAAAGTGCAACTGACTCTCATTTGTTTTAATTAGGTCTGGGTGTTACTATTTTTATGAAATTTAGAAACACATTTTCCTACTTTTATATGTTATAATTAAATCGATTGAAAATTTTAATACGAAGAATATTTAAAGCAGGTAAATATAAATTTATTTACCAAAATGCATTTATGCCACAAAACATTTTACACTAAATTAACAGAATATTCATATAGTGTCATATAAAATTACCAGAAATCTTTCAGATGAATTTTCTCAGTTTAACTTAATTGTATTGGTATTATACTTTCTACAGAAAGTATATTATAATATATAAAAGTATATTAAAATATATTACTTTCTACAGCAAATGCTCAACAGAGTTTAATGACTTGCTGTAGGTGACAAGGCCAATTAATGATGGCGTCTAGCCTCAACCAGGTGCAGTTCTGGATATTGGCTTATGTTTTAGAGCATTCTTCATTGTTCCATCTCCAACTATAGCCATTCCTAACACAACTCCGAGCAAATAAACTAAAGATAATCCATGCTTCTGAGTTGTTATTTTTATTTACTCCCTGCTTCTATCTTAAAAAAAAGTTGATATATAGGGTAAAGAGTAGAATCCAGTCAGATAATTAGATAAAGAAAAAGAGGTGTCGGAAAACTAAGATGTAGCTAGTGGCTGCAATGGTGTAAAATGCATGTGCATTAGTATAAAATGCATGTGCTGTTTCATGGCCTTGGTAGGATTGTGGCTGGAAATCTATCTTTGGGTTTTCTAGCAATCACTGAGGTGATGGAGCCATAGACCCTTATACAATTATTAGCATCGAAAGACGAAAACAAACCAGTGGTTGAGGATAAACACACTTATCTCTGATAGTAAAAACTAGAACTATTTTTTTTTTCCTGAGGTTGTAAGGAGATAAGACTGTACCCCACTGGTAATAAGTGATGCACCTAACCAAAACCAAAATTACCTTGCTGTGGAGGCAGGCAAGGTGCGAAGCTTACTATCCAAACACAGACACAAACACAAAGTGATGCCATGTCCCATGTTTTGATCTCTGCTTACTTATAATGACATGAACCTTACTCTAATTGCCCTACTCCTGGAAAAGAAATCATTGAGCTACCCAATCACTGAATTGCCTCTGTTTTCTGATATCATTTAGTGCAATTCCCAATCTGTCACCAGAATGTCCAGCTCTTGCACAAACTTTCATGAAGCCCCCATGAACTTCCTTGATGCTCCTCCCAATTACCTAGATGCTTCTAATGGGCTCCTGAGTGCATTTTCATTCCCATAGCAGGCTAAAATACTTCATACTTTTGTATGATTGTAGGTGTATTTTGGGTATCATTTATTGGTGAGTTTTGGCACATGAAAAATGCAAAACTGTTGAATGAAGTCAGAAGTAATCTTAACAGTTTATCCAAAGTCAATAACATAGTTTTCATATGCCAGTTCTTATTAATCTCCTTAATTTTGGCTAACATTATTATGCAAAGGTGATATTGTATTAGCAATAATATAGTAGAATGAAGAAGGAGGTCTGATTTAATTGAGACAAGTATTTGCTATCTATGTTTAAAAAATTCTATAATAAAACTTGAGGAAACAGACTGAATCTGAGATGAACCTTAGATTTATTCAAAATATTTTTAGGAGAGTTATTATAGTTTAACCATTATCAGTTTTTAAACCTTTTACCTTATAACAAAATAACAGACTATTCAGACAGCTCTAGTATTCATTTCAGAATAAGCTTGAATTACATCAAATTTTTGGTATGCACTGGGACTGGAGGACTTTTTCCAAAGCCTTAGCTGAGATAAAAGTATTTTTAGAGTTAGAAGAACATTCCCACAATGGGCTTCCCTGGTGGCACAGGGGTTAAAGTCTCAGTGCTATCAAGCTATCACCAGTCACTGAGCAGAGTTCTATCTCTGGCCATTGAGATAACTCACATAGCACAGTAGATCTCTTCTGTCTTATCCCCTGCTCCTCTCTGCAGTGTATTTCAGTATTTCATCTGCCTGTTCTGCTCCCCATTCTATCTCTGGTGAATCCTCTCACCCTCCACACCTCTGGCCTACACCCCAGTTCTTGCATATATAAATAAAGAGATCTTTAAAAAAAAAAAAAAAGAACATTTCCAGTATACCAAGATCACAAAAATGGGTTTTAAATAGAGTCAATTGGATTTCCAGTTCTACTGTATCACCCCTGGAAAAATTCATAGAGAGTTAATTTCTTCATCAAAGGTGTGTGTAAGGTGATTTTCAACTGAAATTTATTTTCATTTTTTAAATGATAAACCATAATATCTTCCATAATGCAGGTGATACAATAGACTTGAAAAACATTATGATTTTTAAAAATGAGTTTCTCCAACATCCAGAAATATTTCTCCTCTCTACTAGTAACTGAATTTCATTCTCAGTATGCAATTAGTGAATTCTACCCCTGAATCAAACATGTTTCTTATCCTTGTTAACTGTTAATGACAAAGATTCCTATTTTCACATATAATACAACTTGTAGTTTTGTCCTAAACAATTCAATGCTGTGTTTGAGGCAGTAAATGAAAGGTGAAACATCACTAAGTAAAAAACAAAACAAAACAAAACAAAAAAACAACAAAACTTAGAAAATGTAAAGTCTTGTTAATTGCCCAGCAACTGAGGGTGAAATTAAAGGGATGGACATTTGGTTTTCAATTTTTTTAAGAAAGCAATTCACATGTTTCAAACATGCTTTCTGCTCTCGGTAAAACACTTGCTAAGATTTTCCATCTGTCTGTCCTTGTAACCATTTGTGATGTTCTAAATATGACTTTTCTGGCTTTAAAGAACAAGTTTCAGTGTCAAAGCTATTTTCTACAAACACATTCATATGATGTTCCAGCCATGTTAGCGCTTTGTGAATATATGCAATCTCCTAGAGGGAGTGTTACGCAAATATGATAATCGCATCCCAGAACGTAATTCTCAAAAATACTTCTAACCTATTTGGGTGAGAAATAAATCCTTGTATAAATGCCTTTTGGTGAAGATTTTATATATCAATATTCCAAAACTGGAAGTCAGCCTTCCCTATAACTTTTAGAAAACAAGGTAGAATTTTTTTCAGGGTGTTAAGATGGTATTATAACAAGGAATCCAGAAATAACCAATCCAGCATCTGACCTGACCACATTTTCTCACAAAAATTCAGAGGAAAATGTATGCACAAGAAACAATGAGCAAAGAAAGCAAAGGGGATGCTTCATTAATTTCCAGAGTACAGCATTGTTATACAGACCATCTCTTTAAAAAAAAATATTTATTTATTTATGCATACAAGAACTGGGGTGTAGGACAGAGGTGTGGGGTGGTGAAAGGATTCACCAGGAACATAATGGGGAGCAGAACAGGCAGATCGACTGAAGTACACTGCTGAGGGGAGCAGCGGGTGAGACAGGAGAGGTCTGCTGCGCCATGTGGGAAGCTCCCTGGCTGGGGATTGAACTCATGCTGCAATGACTGTGGATAGCTTCATAGTGCTGAGATTTAACCCCTTGTGCCACCAGGGAGGCCCCAGACCATCTCTTTTATTTATTTATTTATTTATTTATTTATTTATTTATTTATTTATTTATTTATTTATTTATATCTTTTACATTATTGTGTATTCCCTGTAGGTTACCCACCACCAATTCACCCGATCTCTTTTTTAAGCTAGCAAGTACCTGATGGTAATTGTCAGCATCAGGGAGAAGGTAAATTTGGATATTCTTTCATTTGAAACCTAAAGCATACACTTTACTATAAAATTCAATGTGGAAGGCTCTTTTCCTATAGGGAAGTCAGCAAGTGATTATCAGGAGATGGGTAAATGTATAATAAAGGAGCAAAGCACTAGTCGTCGAAAACAATCAGCTGTGACATGAAGGAATAAAATTTTTGTCTCAGGACATAAATGTCTTGGCTTCATGCTTACTGCACTTTGCATACTTGCTACTTCAGAGAAAATTCTATAAACACTGAGGAAGTTAAAACATCTTCTGAAAATACTTGAAACAACTTTGCATTTTTCATTTTGTAAAATCTAGCATTATTTCTGGTCTCCAGAAAATTCTTCAGAATTTAATAACTGAAAATAACACACATACAAAACAGCTGGATTCTATCTTTTCTGAGTCTCTGTCATAGTTAGAATATCTTTACATTTCTCATAGAACAATTATTTAGATAAACTTTTATATTGCTTGTTCCCTTAAGAGGAGAGGGGTCATTTAAAAGTCCTTAGAAGGATCCCTGGAGTATTAATACTTGCTGGGGGATATTTTTTTCCCTGCAGTAGCATTTAGAATCCAGAAATATATCACCATTGAGTCTGCCACATAGCTTCTTATTTATTTAGAAAATAAAAACTATTTGAAGACAATCTGTTCAGTGATGTGTTTAATGCTGTTCCAAGTTTTTTTTTCAAACCCATTTGTCGACCTTGAATAACTTAATTAGTTTCAATAAAATTTCTAGCAAAAGTGGGCCTTCCTGGTGGCGCAGCGGTTAAGCGCTGTGCTCTGGAGCTGTCGGCAGTGGCGACGCGAGTTCGACGCCCGGCCGGGGAGAATCCCACATGGCCCGGCAGACCTCTCCTGCCTTGCCCGCTGCTCCCCTCAGCAGTGAATTTCTGTCGATCTGCCTGTTCTGCTCCCCACTCTGTCTCTGGTGAACCCTCTCGCCGCCCCAAGCCTCTGGCCTGTACCCCAGCTTATATGCAAAAACGAATAAATCTTTAAAAAAAAAAAAAATTTCTAGCAAAAGTCAAAATGTGCACATAAACATAGTATGAAACAATGAGAAGAAATGACCTTCTATTAATTTACAATGCTGTGCTTCATTATTGTTTCATGATGTCTAAGTTTTTATGTGACCTATTCACATATGTATGTGTTACCTATTCAACTGGAAAGGATTTGTGAACTCTGTAGGAAAATGGCTTAGATATATAGAACACAGTGGTCTGGACTTGCATGCATAGAAGGGCTTTGATTGTTTTTTTCCCAAAGGTTTGTTGTCAGCTAGTTGGTAAATTCCCATATTTTAACTATATTTTTAATGTTCTTCACTATCAGTTCACATGTAACCTCTATCCTGCCACCTAAAGTGCTCTCTAATGTACACTCATTTTATATCACATTCATTTTCACAGTGGAAGCTGACATTTATTGGCTTGAGAACACTGACTAACCTGGAATGTATTTACAGTGTGTATAAAGTTACCTACAGTGGTGGGATGACATGAATCTGAATAAATAAGAAATTAGAAAGGTCAGTCAAAATGAAATTCAGTAGGTAAATAGAAACACAATAATTCTTATAAATGAAAGAGGCAAATAATTTGAATGCAATAATTTTCAATAAAATAAAATTCATATATTGTGAGGTTACTGATATGGAGGAGTTAGAAACCAAATCTTGACATGGATTACACTATTTTTCCAGAAATACTAAGTGTATATGTCAGAAAGAATATGGTTATGTTGTCAAACTAACTGGAAAATGATTGGGGAAAAATAGATTTTTGCTGTCAATAGTTATAATTCAGTGCATGCGATCCTTTAATAAACATGAAAGTTAAATAATATTAGCTAATCTGAAATAAAGCATGAATGTTAGGTAATTGGGAAAAGTCAAGACAGTAACAAATAAAAAAGTAATAAATTATTTCAAACATGACTCCTTATTATGTTAACAGAAATGAAAGCTAAAAAAATATATGGGCGTTAATAAGTATGTGCAGAGAAAGCACATAAAACCAATATAAAGATTTAAAACATTTAAAAGAAAGTCAGTATTCAATCATACATCAAAGAGGAACCATGATTCTAAAGGAAGAGTGGGAGGAATGGGGGAAGGAAGAGAGAGAGAGCGAGCTAAGGTCAGGGGTAGAAATCTTGGGTAGGGGAAATTTTCTTGTGTAAAGCAAAATGGAAATACACAGAAAATAGTGAACATTGGCAGGATGAACATTTTTAAATTTTCTCTCCTCATCTCATTGACCTGTCATAGGTTTTGACCAAGGTGATCAGTCTTTGACTCTTTCTTCACTTGGATGCTAAGAATAGCACATGCTCTTTGCTTCTCTCCCTGTTCGCTCATTATCCCTTCCCAGTTTCTTTTGTTGATCTGCCTCTTCCTCCTGTCCTCTTACTATTGGAGTGGCCAAGTCTTGGTACTTGGTCCACACACAGACTCTTGGTTTCATCCAGTCCAGAGTTTTCAATATCATATACTGATAACAACCAAATTTATATCTCCAAACTCCAAATGCATACACCCGGTTGTTCAATATTTCTATTTGTATCTGTACTAGGTAGACTGAGTGTCCAAACATGAGCGCCTGATTTTCCTCCTCTAATTTCCTTCATGTAGCTTTCCTTATTTTAATTGTGAGAGATTCTATCTTTGGATTGCTTAGAAGCAGACCCTTTGGCATCATCTTAAATCCCCTTTCTTTCACCACTAACCCTTATTAAATTTATTGAGAAGTTCTTTCTACTTTCACCTCTCTACCATTACCACTCTGATATATGTGCCATCAGCTTAGTACAACCATCACTTAATTTGTTACCCTGCATGTCTCCTTGTCTCCCTCTAGTTTATCCTCTATACAACAGCGGAGTAGTCAGAATTCCGCAATGGTTCTTCCATGTCCTCAGTAAAAACTAAAGATCTTAAAATCATCTTCCAGGCTTTATATAATCCAACCTGTCCTTACTATTACCTTTTCAGTTTTGTATCCTACAACTCTTCCCTGCTGCTACTCCTCCAGAGAACCACAGTTATCGTTCTGGAATATATCAGGCAGACTCTCATGTGAGGACCTTTGCTTTAGAAGTTGTCTCTCCTTGGAATCTTCTTCCAGATACTTAGCTAACTCTTCAAACTCCACCTTTGCTCAAACCTCCTCTTGATGAGACTTGCCTTGGCTACCTCTTTCAATACTACAATTTGATAGCAAGCAGCCTACCTTGCTCTCATCCGAGATTTTGATTCTCCTTATTTTGCTTTGCTTTTTTGTTGTTTCAAAGCATTTACAACTTCTAACAGGCTACATTACTATTTAATATATCTAATATTTATTGACTATGTCCTCTGTTAAGATATAAAATCCATGGGAGTAGAGGTTTTGGGCTGTTCCTAATGTATACAAAGTCCACTGGATTGAATTACTAGTTGAATTCATATAATGAACTTTCAGGGTTATGATCTATGTATACATTATTTTTTATGCCACTGGAGATGCCTTAACACATCCCCCAAATAACATGTGTATTCAGTGTGGGGTTAGGGCTCATCACTGTTCTTACTTAAGATTCATTAGCTGCTAGCTTCTAAGTAAAGGATCAACAGCTTATTATGCCATTAAATTTGCAATTATAAATTAAAGTATTTGTAGATTCAAAACTCTGTGCTGGAAGAAATACAATAATATAAAAACATAGTCTCTAAAAATTCACGCATCCAGTAAAGAAGCATAACAGTCTTCATATTGTTCTTTCTTGTAAACCAAAAAATTAGTATCTTTTTTTCAGGAGTTCAGGTAAAAAAAATTCTCCCTCTTCTCTAGGGCTCTTTCGAACTAAATCTAATTAAATCTCTGGTTACCTGGTTAGCTCTTCTCTGAACACTAATGGGATCACAAACTTGTTTAATTCTGGTTTCTTAAGGAATTCCCTGACAGCCAAGCCAACATGCTGAGTTAAACTAATAGGCTTCTAGCCTCACAATCCAGCACACATTCTAGCATCTCAAAGATCATTATTCTTCTAATGCCACAGAGACCTTAAAATGTTTTAAAGAAGATGAAATTTTATCATTATGTTCATATTTGATGTTGTGGAGTGCTGGGACATTTAAAAAATGTTTGAATGATATTTTAAACAAGGTAATAAAATACACAATCTGTCCCTGGTTAGTACAACTGAAACTATATCTATGGAAATGGAACTCAGTGACCATGAATGCTATTCAATTTGCATTTTCACAAAGAGGCACAAAATAAAAACTTCAATTCCAACCACATGTTTTACAAATGCAATCTCCTGTCTTAAGCTAGTGGGTGACTTGATATTTTAAAACATGCAAGAAAAGTGTTTTCTCTGTCATGTGCGGATATCAACAACCTATCCTTTTCAATCTTGTAGAATTTGGGACACATGAATAGTCACCTAAGAATGAGAGAACTCTAGCACTTGGTTGAGCAATTATATAATGCTCCTGTGCTGATGCTTGTTGTATGAGACTTGACTTAAACAACAGGATACCTGTCCCGTTACCCAAATGCCTGATCAGCGCTGCCTAGCAATCTAAATGATAGGCTTTATTTTGTCACGCTGCTTCAAATTCCTTTGATCAAAATATCCATTATTTTCATATAGCTGCTTTAAAATGATCTTTTCTGACAGTGTTTCTGATACTTCTGATGGCAGATATCTTTGAAAAGCAAAGTTTTATTTTGGGAAAAGAGAATTCCTTATACAAATGGTGGAGCATAATGGTGGCTGATGCTGATGTCTTTGCTTGCTTGGGTAACCGTGACTGAATCTGCATATTACCTGTACTCATGCCGATGCCTAAACCAACACCATGTGCTTCTGTGTCTTCATCTTTAACTATCTCTATATAAATGAGGGTCAATTAAAAAAATAAACATTGTCTTAGGCCACACCCTTTTTTCCTACTCAGGATGAAATTAGTTATACTGAGTGGTATAGGGAAAAATGGATACTTGTGCAGATTAGACATCATTTGTAGCATGTAATGATTTATTTTATTGAATAGAAGAATACCATTGAGATGCTTCATACTGTTTTCTAGCCCTCAGTATGTTTGCATTTGGAGGGCCCATTTGAGAAGTAGTAATCTGAAGTATCTTTCTTATTTTGCAATCTGAAATGAGATTAAGAGTAGGCAGGTGGAATGACAGGACATTGTTGTAAAAGACTAATGTGGGAAGCTGGAGAGCGCCTTGAACATTCCATGTGGAGGGATGCTGGAAAATGCATCTGGAACATTCCATGCTCCAGATGCTGGAAAATAGTGAGAGGGCAGCATTGGGGCTCCAAAGACAGTTCTCAGCGCTGAAGCCTTACTCCTAGTCATATCCTAATCTTAAGTACTGGCCCACGCTCCCCAAATCTAACCCTAGGATGAGAGTCTAAAGGCAGTTGTCTCAAATACACACCCTGTGATGCCAATAATATGTTCATCCACCAACCCCAGAAGGAGCCAAGCAGTGGCTCCATTTGTCAGGCACTCTTGAGAGATCACCCTGAATCTTTTCTAGAGCTGTACTCTTTCCCTCATAAATATATTTATATTGATCAGACACCCATCTCAATCTTTATTTCAGGTAATAAACTTATATTTAAATAGATGAACATAACAAGAGAAAATTAGCACCAAATTTATCTCTAATAATTCATCACTCAATAACTTGATTTTAACATTTTTAGAAGACCCAAAACCTCATTGTCAGGCTTTTCTGAGGACGCTTAAAACTGGAAAAATTTGGTTAGGCAGTCTGAATTTGCATAAGACAACTGTCTAATAAGAATCAATGCAGTTCCTTTTAAATTATTTTTTAATTGAAAAAAATGCCAAATAACTGATTTTACTTTGGTGACTTGCTAATGGAAAGGTAGGATTCAGCACTGTTTTTTTCTTTTCTGCATGATTTTGCAAAACAGTAACTAGATTGGAAATATGCACACATGCGCATCCTGGAAAATATTTGTTGCACGATTGAATCCTCCATTACGCAGGGACAGGTAAAATGGTTAGAGATTAATTAGATTAAGGAGGCATATTTGATGTGGTTGCACAGGGAAATCACCTAGAGATCTTTAAAAATTACCCATGGCTGACTCCCATTTCTAAATATCCAATCCAGATTCAATTCATCAGGGATATGGCTTGCGTAGTAAATTTATAAAAGCTGCCCACATTATTTGAACACAGAGCCAAGTTTGGGAACTGTGGTTACAGGCAATTTCTTACTAATTGTGAATTGTAGCTGCTCTGGATTAGAGAAGGGGAACAAAACCATCTGCGGATGAATGACTGATCTGCAGCGGCGTGGGGTGGGGGAGGGTGCATGTCTCCCTCCCACAAGGCTGCTGTGCTCAGTGTGGTGTGCACTTGTACTATATGACCTGTGCAGTCTAGTGATTGCTCCTGGTGTGTGGGGTTGTGTGCATGCTTGTGTGCAGGGTCATAGGCCAGTGTGACAGGAGAGGAATTCTCCAGCAGTGATGTCACACAGGAAGTGGGTGGCATATGATGGACCATGATACTGGTCACTGAGCTGGACTGATTGGCAAGCTGGTGTTTTTTCGACCTGAGGAAGTATGCAGATTCGCCTTGGGAGTGGGCCAGATGGTTCTCAGAAATTCTGAGGTCGATGAACGAGAAACCCAGAAGGAGAGCCTTGGAGAGGTTGAAAGGTGTTGGAACCCCTCAATCTGAAAGGATGCTGTCCTTCAGTTTTGGTTCCAGGTGCTAGAAATACAGCATTAACTCTTTAGCTGCAGGATCATAAGAAGGCCAAGGCAACTGCTGTTTACTAACCAACATTTTAATGAGCTTTATAGCTGTCCTTATACACAGGATGATGTCAATCCACCATAACACACTAGTATATGGAGTTTTGGCTACTGGGTTTTGTGGCATCGAAAGTTTAGTATTGTGAAAAGGAAAACCAATGATTTGCCAAAGTAACAATCATAGAGATTTGTTGTTCAGACACCAAAAGACTGCTTACAAACCCAGGGCACTCATTCCAGAGGCATATTGTTATAGAACAATTTATACAGTGAGGATGCAGCGGCTGTTCATTCTTCACAGTGATTGGTTGTATTATCGGACTTTTCTTAAATACTAGGAGTTGGTTGGTGGTTTCCTCATATATATATTGGGAAGCAGTTTATGTTTTGTTTATGATTTCCAGAGACATAAGCAAGAAATGACCCAAGTCAAACTCATCTCCCAAAATAGCCAAATTAAGCATTGTTTCTATGACTAAATTTGTTTTGTCTGCTCAGGGAACTTTCAAGACTGGTCTCCATTTCATCTTTATTTGAACAGAATCTCTATTAGCTTGAGCCACATTAAAAATAAATCTTTAGGTAGAATTTAAATCTGTATTTCAAAAAAATATATCTTTTATTCATTCTTTACTCAGTCCAATTTTCTGTGATGAGTAAGTCAACAGGGAATAGTGATAAATAATAATGCAGTTTGTGGGGACAGGCTGCTTCCTGCAAGGTTGTCAGGAAAGGTTTCTCTGGAAATGTGGCATTGGCACTGAGAGCTGTTGGCCAGAGGCCAGAGTCATGGGAAGGGCAAGTGCTCCAGGCAGAGGGCATGGCAAATCCCAAGGCTTTCTGACAGCAGAGAACTTGGTATTACTTCAGAACTAAACAGAAACTAAATATGAGTAACGAAATTTTCGGAATCAGATCTCTATGCAGCAAGAGTGACACAAAAAAGAAGGTAGATAGAACTATTCAGAGTGAATTTGCGCCATCTGGATTAAATCTGTTCATGGAGTATCTTTTATGGGGGGTGTTAATGTTGCAGTGATGGGTACAGCTGCCACACATCTCCAGTTTTCCCTGATATCTCTGATTTAAAATATCTTTCTCAATGAATTGAAAACTTGTGTCACACAGAAACCTACATGCAGATATTTATAACAGCTTTATTCATAATTGCCAGAACTTGGAAGCAACCAAGATATCCTTCAGTAGGCGAATGAATACATAAACCATGGCACATCCAGATGATGGACTATTATTCAGCACTAAAATAAAAATGAGCCATCAAGACATGAAAAGAGAAGGAGGAATATTAAACACATGTTAGTATCTAAGAGAAGACAATCTGAAAAGGCTGTATATTGTATGATTCCAGCTACATGACAGTCTAGGAAAGACAAAACTATGGGGATAATAAAGAGATTAGTGCTTGATAGAGGTTAGGGGAAAGGGAGAATGAATAGATGAAGCACACTGTTTAGCTCTACTCTATATGAGACTATAATGGTGGAAGATGTCATTATACATTTATTCAAACCCACAGAATGCACAACATCAAGTACTATAAATTATGGACATTGGGTCACAATGATGTGCCATGTGTGGGCTCATCAATTGTAGTAAATCTATACTCAGGAGGGGGATGTTGATCGTGGGGGAGGTTGTGTATATTGAGGCAAGGACTCTGGTAACTACTTTTCCCTGAATTTTGCAGTGAGCCAAAACTACTCTAAAATCTTGTATTTTTTAAAAATATCTTTTCCTTACAATGATAAAAATTAGATAATGTGCCACGAGTGTTGCTTGGTGTAGGGTAAATGAAGGAGGCATCGGGTTTTTCTGCCCTACTGCCATTAGATTTGATGATGGGCACCTGCGGTCTTGCACATGTGCCTCGTGGTGACCTGCGCGTGCGTGAGTGGGCCACCTGGGTCTGGAGAGACACTATATAAGGGCGGCGTCACAGACGTGAGGAGCTTGAGGCAGCAGTGGTGTGGCAGTGGCAGAGAACAGAGGTCGAGAGCAGAGGACCATGTGGTGGAGAGCGGCTGAGAGCAGCGGAGTACAGGGAAGGCTGGCATGAAAACAGATAATAAAAAGAGTCTGCTTGAACCGATGATGAACCTACCCGGTCTGGGATGGCTGCAGAACACATGGACAAATGATTCCTGTAGAAACAGGTCACACCTAGAGTGCACTGAGTAGCTGCTGCATGTGTGAATGCTGGTCACTAGTGCTATTCCAGAGAGGGCCCGTACACATGTAACTTCTGGTCACTTCTTGAACCTTCTTAAATACATAGTTAGTTCAATCCTGCCGCCTGCAACGATCGTGTGTAAGAACCTTAGATTCCTAAGAGAAAGAGGGTCAAACACCCTTTGTGTGTAAACCAAAGTGTATGCATGAGTGAGCAGAGCACAGTCTGCCTTGGAACTATACTTTGCCAAGCAAATGGTTCTCTGTAAATTCAGAAAAAATCAAACTTGGTTGACACTGTACATTTCAAACAACTGCTTTGCCATTTTTCATCATAGTTACTATGAAAGAGATAAGTTGAGTTCTGAGAAATGTAGTAAAATAGCCAAGTGGGTGTATTTCCACTTGATCATGATCTCATGCTTGGTACCAAACCCACGGGCACCTGCTGGAGAGCTATCAGCTGCCAGAGAACTGTAGGTCCAACACCTGTGCCAGGCAGCCTGTCACCATTTCCTCAGGTAGTTATTTCATCAAAATAAATCCTAGGTATAAAAGATAAAACAAAGGTATGTTGATAAATGTGTAACAACAGAAATAGGCCCAAGATTTGTAGCACTGTACAATTTCCCTGGTGTAAACCCACCCCCTCAATGATTAGCAGATCCAAGTGTGATGACGTCGAACAGTAGGTAGGGAGAGAAGAACTCAGCTGACTTCTCTGCACCAGTGCAAGTGGCTCCCCATGTCCCTGGGTGAAAGGATCTTCTCTGGCAACTTCAGAATAGGAGAGGGGAATTTGTTATTTTGCTTGTGGAAGCTGCCTTTTTTTTTTTTTCCCATGGACTCCAAGTTCTATTTCTTTTTGTTTTAAAAAAAAATTGGTTCTTTTTCAGTCCCCTTCTGAGTGGCTCTTCCCAGGACATCCACATACTTTCTGCTCTGGTTGCCCTTGTCTCCCCCCCCAGTGTAACAACTTACAGAATTTTCTGCCTTTTGGTAGTTCACAAGTATAATGTAGCTGTAAGATCTCTAATTGCAGTCAGTCTGGTTATAACAGGGAACAGACCACTACTCACTGTGGAAAAAGGACAATATCTCTGGGGTACCAGCAGTGGCTACACTATCGAAGAGTTTCTCCCTGATTCATTGACTTGAGTGGGAGAAAAGTCAAAGAGCTTTCAGTGTCATAAACACTGTGTGACTCAATGGATGATTAATATTTATACTAATATATGTGATAAGCCCCTTGTACAGTGCAGTGAAAGTAACTGGTTTTCTTGATATTAAAAACTACTGTTTTTATCATGTAGGAGAAATGACAAGGTGTGAACAATAGTTAATGGACACAGTTTAGGGTGAAGGGAGGTTGAAATCAGACTTGTCCATTTTCTGTGAAAATTGGTTACATTTTTCACAGGGGATGGGGACCAACATATCCCATAGGATTCCCTTGAGAGATGGTGAAATTCAGATGCTATAAGATGGAGAAAGAGAAGAAAATTTTGGGACCATAATGTAGATACTAACTCTTTCTGTCAGGAAATCTTCCTGTTTCTTTTTATAAGATCCATTTGTTTCTGTATATGATAATGGTAAGTCTGGATTCTATATATTTTAAACTTGGAAATCATAGCTCTCTTAATCAGTTGAATATATTTACTTCCCTGAAATGCATATTTGAAACAGGGCTCAATTTGCTTTGAAAAACTTTAGTGCACATTTCAGATTCTCAAACTGATTGTGAATAGATTTACAGTTAATAGCAAAAACAGATTCATTTTTAAATGGCATGATATAGTGTTTGCTACAGATGTGAAAGGTCCTCAGTTCTTGACTCTGGCTAGGAAAATAATTCAAACCACAGCCAGGCAAAGCTAGATGGCAGTTTATTGAGCAACAGCACAATCAGGACAAATCCAAAGATGCAGTGTCCTTGCAACAATTATGCCAAGTGGTGAGGGACCTCCATCTTACACATGGTGCAGGGGTCCCCCTCTGGAGCTATCCAATCCTAGTCCATGCTACAACCCTCAGTTGAAGAGCATGTACATACTTCCCACCCTGGCTGCCCTTGTCCCACCCAGTGCAACAACTTACAGATTTTTCTGCCTTTTAGTAGTTCACAAGTATAATGTAGCTGTAAGGTGGAGGGGGAGTTTTAGTCCTTATTTGGCAGTTCCTGGACATGAGGTCTAAACTGCAATGCTAAGGCACTGCAAGGGTGACTTCAAGTTAATCTTGCCTTGTAGCCCTGACCTCGAAGGCTCTCCCCTGGGGTTGTTTCATTGGCCCCCTGCAGGTGCTTCTGGTGCCCTGGATATTGTTGACCATCTGCTATCTTAGGCATGGTCCCTGCCCTAACTACCCAAAGGTGGCCACTGTTGTTAGATATATATTTGAGTATTTTGGAGTGAAAGTGTGGATGAAGAGGGGCTGGCGTGGAGGGTGAGGAGGAGGAGGTAGAGGAAGGTGGAGAGCAGAGGAGAGGAGAAGGAGAGAGAGAAAATGTCTGGAAAATTAGAAAAATTCCAGTAAAGAAATCACTCACCATTTTTTAAGAGAATGGGGATTTCTAAGTGATAAGAGTGGGGTTATTAAAAGCTTGAAGGATTATAAATTATGAGAAAGTATAGAATTCCTTCTGCAGAAACTGCTTTCCTTATAATTACCATACAAATGAATTCTGTGGTTGATTGGTAGATAAACTATAAGCAAATAAAGTTTAATAAAAATAAAACATTTCTCTCCTCTATAATTGCTCTCTCCATGTTAATGATTAGGACAAATGGATTTATTATTTGGTTCAGATGAACACATTTCCAACATGAATTCTTATTGACCTTATCTAGTCAACTTTCAGGAAAACACAAGGCTTAGTCATAATGAATATTTATGTCTGCACAATCTCATGGGGTGACTATGTCATTAGTGAGATCATGTAACTTTCTTTGGCTTCCAGGATAAATGTCAATAAAAGTAACAGCCCCATGAAATTGGAAGGCACATTAACTGCTTTCCTTGAGGAGGCAATAAGAGGTCACCCCGAGACAGCTGCAGTTCTACAGGGACCTGCAGAAAATGACCACATAATTCAAAGAAAGTGGGAAGGTTGGGCTGCCTTTCTGGAGACCACATCAATATTTCATTGAGGCTAAAGACTGAATCTATTATAATAAAGGAAAACCAAAGCAGCAGACAGGGCAGTGGATATCTGTGGCCTGGGGAAGAAAGTGGTAATGAAAACACAAAAAATGTGAAGGCAAAGAAAACTCCTAGACCTGACCCTAATTTTCTATCAGTTGCCATTGCTTTGAACCTGAGCCTCCAATATTCTGTTTGGGAAAGGCTATCCTTATTGCTTTCTCTACTTGATCTGAAGCTAGTTTGCCATAAAACATACTTCCTTCTGAATGGAGCAATGAAAATTTTTCAGTTCTTCAAGGTCTTGATGAAGTACATTTGTCATTTGGAATCTAGCCCTCTCAATTCCCTGTTAACAATTCATTTGCTAGACTGATGCCTTGGGGTGGGACCCTATAAAGAGTCCTTGGGCAAGGATTGGCATAGGTTTTGCCTAGTGTGCTCAGGAGGCACAAGTGAAAGCAAGGGGTGAGCCAAGGAGATAAACAATAATACATCAATATGGCTGCTAGGTAAAATGCAGGATATCTTACTAAATTTGAATTTCATGTAAACAACTAGTAGCTATTAGTTATTTATATAAAATTCAAAGTTAATTGGGTATTCTGTTTTTTTTTTTTAAAGATTTATTTATACATACAAGAGCTGGAGTGCAGGCCAGAGGTGCATGGGGATCGGGGGAGGATGAGAGGATTCACCATTCACAAAGTGGGGAGCAGAACAGGTGGATTTACTGAATTACACTGCTGAGGGGAGCAGCGGGCCAGACAGGTGTAGATCAGCTCCCTGGCTGGAGATCGAATTCATGCTGCAGTGGCTGGCAATATCTTTGTAGTCCTAGACTTTAACCCCTGCACCACCAGAGAAGCCTGGTGTTCTGTATTTTTAATTGCATAATCTGACAATCCTAACTATAAACAACAATAATAAATATAACAGCACAATAATAGCAATAATAATAATAACACAACAGTAGTAGTATATAATGATACTGATGACAATACTATACCAAAATCAGTATCATAAATTTCAAGTACATTTCTCTTAATAGTTTGTGACACTGAGCACATTCTTTTTCTGTGCTTCACTATTATGTGTAAAGTGAAGATCAAGTGGGTATTGGGACTTTATATGCTAATTTATGTAAAAGTTTTAGCACAAGATAAAATTATGGTGGAAACTAGATATTGTGTGTCTGGCTCATGGCTGTCATTGAAACTATCCTACAAACAATTGCTTTTGTTTCTAATTTTCAGATATTTTTGAGGGTGTATATGGGTTAGGAGGATAAACAGTGTAGCTGTAGATGATAAAATATTTTAGGTACCCCACTCCACCAAAAACAGAAGGATCATATTAATGTTTTTTTCAGTTGTCAGTAGAAACAGATCTTCTTATGTCACTAGTTCAAGTACGTTTGTTCAGATTTTCACTCAGAAGTTGAGAAAGTAAGAGTTGGAATACAGAATTTTTCTCTTTTGTTAAATTAGTTTAACAATTTTTTTCAGTTAGATGATTAATTTTAGTCAGAGGATTGGTTTACCTCTTTCAGTGTGGCTCTTGCTTTAAATTCCTTTGGAATATGGATTCTCAGAGTAAAGACCTATGTAATTTCTGTTTGTAAATGCATGCATAATTTTTACAGAGGAGTTTCTAATTTTCATAATACTTAACACTTTGATCCAATCAAAAACACAGCATGTGTTTCTTTCATTATAGCAGATGGCAGGTGAACTTCTCCTCTGAGTTATTCTTTTCCATGTCACTGGTGAGCTCTCCTGGCCTAAGCAATGTCCAGAATTTATGCTGGAGACTTCACCAGGTTCTGATATGATGTGTAAGGACTTCAGTGGCAGAAGGTAGCAGGCATAGGTCAGAATGCAGATATGCCCACCTGGATCAGATGCTGGAATGAAAACTAATGTGATTAATTTTGTTTTCTTTACAAAAATAGGACAGAAATGCAAAGGAAATGAAAAACAAATTTGGCTTTATATTCCACCATAAACAACTTGGAAGTCATCACTTCCATTTTTACAAGAAGAAAAACCTGAACACATCGAAAATCAGTGACTTAGCTTGTACATAGAACACAGGTCAATGGGCAGACTGCCACACCAAAATCTGGGGAGACAGGACCATCCAGAGACTCAGCACAGACCTGCTCATCTGAAACAGAAGCTTTGGGAGCCATGACCAGGTAGGAAACATGAATTGCTGGAAGTTGAGTATGGCTAAGCATGATGAGAAACTACTAAGGATGTTATCATGGGGGTGCCCCCACTTTTGTAGCCTTTAACTATAGGGAACCTACTGGGTTCTCATGGTGACTATCTCAGAATGCATTCCTTATGGCTCTAACATGGAGAGGGAAAGTAATTTTTGTGAACTACGTATGGAACATTGTTTTTAACAAATGTCTACTTTTTTAGGACAGACTTTGTTAGAGCTTTAATCCATGTGGGAGAAGAGTGTTTCTCCAGCCCTGGCACCCTGTAGTCTTTCTGTCTCACCTAAAGGGGGAAATAGTCAATCGAGGTCAGGCATTCAAAGAAATATATTGAAAACATTACTATGAAGGAAGAGAGTGGAGGGCAGAGAGAACAAATCTTATTAGAGAAACATACAGGGCTTCAACCTGAGAGCCAGGGTCTACTAATGACTGAGATTTAATTTGAAGGTTATAGAATGTTCTCCTTTCTCACCTTTTTCTGTCTTATCACGAGGGCCCTGCTAGAACAATATATGCATTGTAGATGAAAGAGCAATAGTCTTTTTATGACTATAGCCTGGATTCCTAAATAAGACTGGAACCAGCTGACTTAAAGACATTTAAGAAATTGAATGTTAGCACTGGGTAAAATGATACTGTGCACAAGAGCCCATCACCCTGATACTACATTGCATGTGAATTAAATTGTCTTCTCTTGTTTAAAAAGTTAACATACAGATTTCTCAACTGATTTTTTTTTGTATAGACAACAAATTCTTTTAATAATTAGTGAAATTGAGCAATTGCTCCAAAATGTGAATTTAATGGTTCTTGACAGTGAGCAATTTACCTGGAGGAAGGGGCAGAAAGATGTCCCCCTCCCTTTCTGTCCAGATATGATGCTTATAAGCAGGGGCTGCACAGATGCTGCTCAATCTGGTTTCTTGTTAGTCCCAGAGAAAAGAAGAAAAATAATAGAAGAATTTAGTATCAGAACCTTTCAAGAAAGACTAAAAAGCATGGTGGGAGGAAGTCCTAGGCAAACTGAGAGTGAGGTATTATATTAGGGCAATTTGAGAATATTACAGAGCTCATTATTATGGAATATTCACCAACCATCCACAGTTTCCAAGATTCATAAGTAGACGGTTAGTAAGGAATTACCTGTATCTCACTAATCTGATATCTGTATTTGAACAATTACCTTCCACACAACGTTGCCTAGCTCACCCCTACAAGAAGCACTTCTTTTAATATTTCAGACAGAACAAAGAGAGTTGCTAACTTAACCTGCAGGGTTAGCTTAGTTCTACAGTTTATGTAACTTTGAAGACACTGTTTTAAAAGTGAAGAAAGAATTAAGGTGATCAAATACATTTTTTGTTAAGTAACATCATTTACAAAAAAAAAAGTAGCTTTCACAATACTGGATTATTCTTTTATGGAAAATCTGAGTCAATTATATCACTTGAATATTTGATGAAAATCATCTACATGATGAAATGACCAATGAGTTAAGATCTTTGTAAAGTTTGCTGAGATTAATTCTCTCATCGAAGACACAATAGGAGGTGAAAAGCATTGACTGCCCCATTGCTTCTTTGGAAATTGACACTAGGATACTGTCTATTCAGAGGTCACAGGTCATAGAGGTTTCTCCCAACTCTCTGAGAGGAAATTAGCATGGGACCATAGTTTTGAGTTCCATGAATGATTTTGGGAAAACAAACGCAGTTTTAATCATCAGTAACTGTCTTTTAACAGTTGGTATACAAAGTATAAGCATGATGACATCCCATTTCTTCAAAATAGAGTGATGGCTTGAGAGGAAACTAAATGAAGTGTCTTCCTCATGCCTTGACTTGCTACACATTTACTGAAAACCTGTTTTGAGCCAAGCACTGTGCTGCACCAAACATATATGGACAATTAAACACTGGTCCTCCACCATCCAGAATTTCATGGTGTAGAGGAAGAAATTGGCTCATGATCAGTCACTGTTACATGAAGTGGCAAATGCAATGTGACACATTATTAGCACAACGGGTTTGGGGAGTTCTGAGCCAAGCACTATCAGAACTGTGACTGAAAGAACAGGTCCAGACCATGGAGAGCAAAGGCAGCAGGAGGGAGGACCTTCCAGGTTGCTTGACCTCTAGGGATACTTTTTGGTCCTGCGCTTCTAAGCACATCAGTATAATTAATTCACTTTACTATTCCCCAAAGTTCTACTATTTAATAAGAAAAGTGGGAAAAATTTAAGACAATTAACAGCTAGAGAACTCAAGCCTAAATTAGCAAAAGACTATTAATAGGTGTATGCCTCATTTAGCTAACTTCTTTGGAGAATAAGATCTACCATATAAGTGGAATATCCAATGAAATGCACACTGTTCCTTGAATATCAACATCTTAACATCTCAACATTTATTATGATATATTTTTTAAATATATGGCTTGATTTTGTGCCTGCTTAAGCAGAAGACATTTTTAGCTTTTGCAGATAGCCTACCATCATAATTATAAACTCCTGTCAGTTTCCCAGTGCTGATATAGCTTTGGTTCTTTTCTCAATAGCAGGTCATCATCTGCCTCTACTTCTGTTGGCTTAGCAACCTCTAAAAACTCTTCCAGCATCCTTTCCAATTGTTGCTTGTAATCAGCTGTGAGGCTATAACACTGAGGAAATCACTGATTTGGTCGTATGTAAGACAGTCTAACATTTGAAGGGATAAGCAAGGAAGTAAGGTAGGCACATGTATTTGCTGTATTGGATATCTAGTATGTGCCAAGCTTTGTGCTTGGTAATGGTTTTGTGTCTTAGTCTGCTTAGGCTGCCTTAACAAAATACCATAGGCCTTGTGACTTAAACAACAGAAATGTGCTTTTTGAAGTTCTGGAGGCTAGAAGTCTCAGAACAACTTTCAGCGGTGTTGGTTTCTGGTAAGAACTCCCTTCTGGAATTGCATGTTCTACCACTTGGGGACATTTACAGGTAATATTGCTCTTTCTGGAACATATGTTCTATATTCTTCATTTGGATGGTTTCCTATCATCCTTTAAACTCATTTTCAATGTCTTTTGCTCCAAGAAAGATTCCCCTATCCTGCCTATACCCCATCTAGATTAGATACCTCTTCTCTGAAGGTGGATCATAGGCTAAACATGTATCAGTTTTATCAACTCTAGGACTCCAGTTTGTTTTTCTTTGGTATATATTACTTTTGTTAATTATTTCATTTATTTAGAAGTTTATTTTTCAGCCAACCGTCTAATTTAGAGGTATACAATTTAATGTAATTACTTATTTGCTTCAAAGAAAAAGTCCTCTTCTTTCTCCTCTAAGTAGATAATGTGAGTTGAGTTCAGCAAAGATGATGTTTCTGTAGGCATGCAGGAGTGAGAGGAAGAGCTATCTAATAGTTTTCTTCAATCACTGGTGGAAGCAAAATTACCAAAGAAGAGTCAGAAGTTGCCTGACTCTGTTTTAGGTTCTGTCGTTTTCAAACCCCTTGGTATTCCTATGATACTTAGTAGGATGCTTCAGATGACTTTGAACTTGAACTCAAAGTAGTGGTAACTAATTAACTCTTAGAGATGGACAGTGCAATTGTGAACAGTAAACAAAGACTGATCCCTAGGAGATACTCTAACCTCTCTCTCTCTCTCTCTCTCTCTCTCTCTCTCTCTCTCTCTCTCTCCTTTTTTTCCATTTCTCCCTTTCAGTCATGTGATCTACTCCAGAATTTTTCTTTGTTTGGGTCCACATTTTGGGGCAGTAGTGGCTGTAGTAAAAGGAGATGATCACTGATTTTATAAAAGGTTCCTCTCATGGGATAAGAACTCAGCTATGGTTTCACCACCTGTTCAGCTTTTGGATATAATTTCTTATATACATTTTGCAATGATTATAGAAGAGAGTTCCATTCTTTTCTTGGCATTACTTCATGAATACAATGAAGGCCATTCTAGTCAAACAAATAATTGAACAAAAGGGTGGGTAGTGCTGGGTTGGAGAATATAGGTTGGTTGGGGATTAAACATAATCTGCCAATTCGTTCTTTCCTCGCTCTAAATACATGGCATTCAGATTTTCTTTTCCACATTTGTAGCTTCTAATTAGCTTTGAAATGATTCTGTGGTTCAGTTTAAAGTCTGCCTTCTCCCTTCAGTGATTCCTTTGGGACTGATTGTTCATTAAAAAAAAAAAAAGAACATTTTGCATTTTGATAGTTCTGTGCACTGGACCATGGAGGGGCAGCAGATGCTACTTGAATTCTCCCACCCACACATCCAAATGTGAATAATCTTGGTGCTCTTGGCAAACTTCTACCTCATATAGCATCACTCTTCCAGCCTTGACAAAGATTGCATGACAAGAATTGTTCATAAAGAGAAATTTCAAAGAATAACACTTAATGGTGAAAGGTACTTTTTGTAGTTGAAGGAACTGTCAACTTGAAATTGGATAATCCTTGTTTTGCTAGTTAACTGTGTGATCTGGGGTTAATTTTACATTCTTTCTTAGGCCTTAATTTCCTTATACATAAACTGAAGATAGTGCTATTCACTTTATAAGATTGTGTTTGACACATACTTGGCATTCAAGAAATTAACTTTTATATTTGATTAGAATATACAAAATGTTTAGAATCTTTTCAAAAATGCTGCACTATTTGGTATTCTGATGGTATGATTCATAATAAAAATATATATTTGGTTTTCAACCTCATTTCTAGCACAGAGCTCCTAAAACCCTCAGAATTTCCTAAGTGATAAGAGAGATCAAAGGTTTCTTTTGTTATGTTAATGAGTTGACTATTGAGGATCACCTGAGGATGTGGGCTGGTTTTCAGTGGACCCAACTCTGTGATTACAGGGAAATTTCAGAAGAATCCCCTGATCTTCAGGATAGTCTGGAGGCTGAGTTCAATTACCAATGTTCAGTGAATTAATCTTATGAATTAATTTTATTAATCATGCTTATGTAATGAAGCCTCCACAAAATTCCAAAAGAATGAAGTTCAGAAAGTTTCCAGATTCCTGAATACTGGGGATTTGGGGAGAGAGGTGTTACAATAAAAAGCATAGAAGCTCTGAGCCCTTTCCCCCATACCTTGTCCTCTGTATCTTTTCCATATAGCCGTTCCTGAGTTATAGCCTTTAGTAATGAACCATTTTAAACCATAAACCATAAACCAGTTTAAAACCATTTAAACATGTTGCTAGATGCTGTAATATGTGCTTTGGGTAAAATAAATAAATAAATAAATAAATACGGCACTTGTAATGGATTTTCTACTAATTAATTTTCAATGTATAACTTTCATGCATACCTGGAATAATACTACTTGTCCATGGTGTATAATTCTTTTTCTATATTGTTGAATTGGAGTCACTAATATTTCATTGAAAATTTTTGCATCTATGTCTATGAGACATTTTGTTCTTGAGTTTTTCTTTCTTGTAGCATCTTTATCAGGTATTTGGGAAATACTTGCCTCATAGAACATATTAGTAACTGTTCCCTTTGCTTCTCATTAATGGGAGCTATTGTAATTAATTGCGGATTTTCTGCCTTAAATGTTTGGTATAATTCAACAATGACAGCATCTGGTGGACATAGTGTTTTTTCTTTGGAAGATTATTAATTACTGACTCAATTTATTTAAAGAATTCAAGCTTAATAAAATGACATTTTTTCTCCTGAGTATTGGTAATTTTTCCTTTTAAAGAATTGGTTTGTTTCAGCCAACTTACCAAATAGGCCATATAGAGTTATTCGTATTTCTTTATTATCCTTTTAATACTCATACAGTCATAGTGATGACTTATATTCCATTTCTGAAATTAATAGTGTCCTCCCTTTTTTCTCGACTTTTCTTGCTACAAATTTACAATTTTACGTTAATTTCAAAGGAGATACATTTGGCTTTAGTAATTTTCTCTAAATCATTGATTTCTGCCATAATTTAATTATTTCTTTGCTTTTCTTTTAAGCTTATATCACTTTTCTTTTTCTAATGTCTTAATAAGGAAGCTTCATTTATTGATGTTAGATCTTTCTTCTTTTGAAATATGTGTATTCAATGCACAGATAGCTAAAGAGTGACATCTTTATATCCTTTGACTAATTTGGATGCACTCTGTAGAATACTTATTTTCTATAAGATTGTATATATCATCTGACCCTAAAATTAATTGCAGAATTCTATTTTTACCTGAAGATTTTTCATCTACTACATGGGGCTGAAATTTCAAAGAATTTGGGTTATATAAATATATTTTTTGGCCACATTTTGACATCTATATTGCTCTATTGCTTTAATTGTTTTCTTCATACTTTTGTGATGGTGTGATCGATGTGAGACTCATTGTCTTTCTTTTCTATTTCTGATCTATAAACTAATGACTCATTTGCCTACCAGTATGTTAGTATTCTATACCAACAATTTTGCTATTAATTAGTGAATTTTTTTTTGTATTTGGCAGTATTATTTTTAAAAATTTATTATTATCGTTATTAATGTCTTTTATATTACTGTGTATTCCCCAAAGGTTTCCCACCACCGATTCACCCATGAACCGTCACCATAGTCCCTTGTGCTCCCCCCCCCCCATTTTGGACCCTTATCCTCCCCTTCCCTCACTAAATGTCTCTCTCTCATTTGGTTTCCCTATATTCCTGCTCTAACTGAAACCATTCGATATTTTTCTCTTTTTTTCTGGCCTATTTCACTAAGCATGATCCCTTCTGACCTTGAACAATTTAAGTTAATGTGGTAATTATAAATTTTCCTTGAATTGCAATTCATATTGCTAATATCTGATTTAGTGTCTGCATCTAAGTAATCTGATATTTTATCAAATGCTATAATTAATATTATATAATTCAAGATAATATAAATTACATTCAACCAGTGTTACATGTGTGCTTGTAATTTTGAATTAGTATATAACATAAATGTAGGTAAAGTATTAGCACAAATGAAAATAATTTCTTCATTCATTGCCAATGATATGTATCTTTCAACTAAAATTCTTTCTAGATGATGATGATGAAATAATTGACTGGAATGTACTTAAAATATTTAAAGAAATTTCATTAGCTACATATTTTTTTTCTTGTTAAAACGCATGAGGAGTTAATTCTTTATTCATGCAGTGAGAGATATATTAAGGAAGAGCCTTCTGAGATAATTTTCTTATAATTTTATTGTAATAGCAGGAGTAGTTGATCACTTTCCCAGTGTTGATTTAGTAGGCAAGTCAAGGAACAGAATGAACCAAAATCCTACCTGTTTTTCCTGTGCCTAGTCTCTTTATTATGAAGCGAACATGAAAAGAGAAGCTGAGAAATTGGACATGTCGAAAAGGCTGATGCAAGAAGTCACTAGAATCATCCTCTGATTCACAGGGGCAACAGTTGTGACGGCTTGAGGGGAATATTAATATTGTCCCTGAGAGTAAGCAGCTGCTGCCCCCTTGAATTCACACTTTTTTTTCTGGAAGATTTTGTCAGTTTATGTGACCAAAGTACCCTTATTTGGGGAAATTGCTTCTAATAAAGGACAGAAGTAGCACATGTATAAAAAGCATCTTAAATCTGTTAGCTCACAGGGTCACTCGAAGATCAAAACTGATTAAATCATTAGGAAGTGTAAGCTCATCCAAGAAATGCCTGGTTTCTTGACTAATTGATTTTGTCAAATACATCATTACATTCTGTCTAATTTACATCTACCATTGATATAGTTGGTCAGTGATCACTGAAAATAGCATTATGTATTACCTGTTTACCTAGTGCACGGTGTCTGGAAGGGTGAGTAGGTACAGTTTATTGTCAAATATAAAATTGTAATAAAAGTCAATTTATAAACACACAGGATTTTCAGTGGTTGGTGCAAAACGATTTTTTTCTGTTTTGATGTCAATGTTATGGTTAATGCAGCATTCCCTTGGGTGGATACTTGGTTCCCTGAAGTTTCTTTATTCTCTGATGCCCCACAATGTCTTTTTTAGCTGAATTTTCCTGACAGTTATTGTCTTAGCTCCATCCTGAGGATGGTCCTTTTTGTTGGCTTTGTTTTGGAATGGCAGTAGTAAATCTCTCTGGACAATAGTCATTAAAGATTTCTGTAATAGTGGATTACTTACAGTGGAGGCAAACTTCATTTGCTAGTGTTTCTTGTCTTTCGTAGAATGTCATCAGTGTATACTGAAAGTCTTAACTTTCATCAGAGGTAAGGGAAAAAGATAAATTCTCTCCTTGCTTCAATGAAAAAAACTCTTAGAAAGAAGGCTGTCCCTACATCCCATTGATTTTTCCTATTAACATGTATGACATTTGTCATATTTGTCGAGATATGGGTCCTGTGGAACAACAGAAATATCCTGTTATCATCCTATTTTGAGTGACTAATGTGTGAAATCCAAAAGTTTCTTAGGACTTTGATCTCACAGAGGAGTACAACAATGAAGTGAATGACTGAATCAGACAGGGTTGAAAGAGACTAACCATTCAAAACTTTTTACATGGATAGCATATTTCAGAAGTGGAACATCTTATAATGATAATTCCTATAGATAACACCTTCCAATAACATGATCTTTTATACTTTAGTTATTAAACACTTGATGCATGGTACTTTTCTGTGATTGACTATGCTAGTCTCTCCTTTTTCCTGAGTGAAGTTAATAAATATCTCTGAATCATGGATATTTCAACTCAAGATACTTTTTTTTCCCCTGAGAATAAATTGATGAGCCAGTACATGTGGATTGTCAGAGATGACTCTTCCTTAAATAAAGATAAAGTGTATTTTTATATTTATTGACGAGGATTGGGGTTAACTTCTTTGTGACTACAACAGTGACCAGACTGGAGAAATACAGAAAAATTGAGTAGGAAGGAGAGGGTTGGAGCAAGTGATAAAGACTTCACAATTAATCAAGAATGAATTTTAGTATCTCTTTATAAACATACCAAATCTTGCTTATAAAAAAACAGCAGTGTAGTTAATATGAGGCCTCTTATTAAGAAATATTTAAAAGTTAGAGATAAAAATTGATAAAGCAATAAAGGCCCTTCACTAAATGGTTAATTCATTTAACTGCTGAAAAGGCAGTTTGCTAATGAGTAACTGAGATTTGAGAAGTAATTGCATAAGTCCCAATCTCATTGGTATGTGCAACTGATAATCTCATTAAGAAATGGTTCCATGGGGTCCACAAAGGTGACTATATGAGATTAAAGTAGATAACTCCATTAGTTCACTATACTTTTCACACACTGCACATGTCAAAACTGTGTGAATAAGATGGTTCATTGCTTAATTAATACTTCTGGGAGGGGAATTAGAATGGCCCATAACAGATAATCTAGGACTCTTTAGGAAGAGCTACAGAACTATAATGGTAGTCTTCCTAAGAAGCAATTTAACAGCAAACAGCTTTGTCGGTTAAGTGGTTAAATTTGCCAAAAGGCATTTAGTAAGTTGTAACAATTAAATCTTAGAAGAGTCCCTTTTGTGTTGTTAGCACAACTAGCAGACATCTCACTTGCTTTTACTATTTAGGATAACAGGTAGAGAAAAGAAATCCCTTGCAAAAGTGGAACACCTTATAATAATTCCTATAGATAACACCTTCCAATAATATGATCTTTTATACTTTAGTTATTAACTAAACTGTTATTAACTAAACAATGGATGGAAATAACTAAAGTTGTCTATGACTTGGTAGGTATTACTTAGTTGGTCCTAATTCCTTTATGGTAGACACAGCAAGGTGTTATTTGAAAGCTGTTCCTTCCTTCTGAGCGTACAGCCTGCTCACTCTCCAGCCTCTCTTGTAGTTGGGGGCTAAGGGGAATGTGTCAGAGGTCTGAGCAGTGATGTAAAGGTGGATGTGACATACACCAGGTTGTCCTGCTTGACACTCTTTCTTCCTCCCTCTGAATTGCTACATGGAAAAGAACATGGCATTCTCTTACACTCAGCTTTCTGTGAGCTAGAAATAAAATATACTGTATTAGAACGTCGAAGTTGTTTTTACATAACATGTTTACCCTACTATCACTGGAATCTCTATCTCCTTTTATTTGAAGAAATAAATACTTAGAAATACTTAGAGTATTGTACGTGTCACAAACATATAGGCACCAAACATATGCGCTAAAAAGGTGGCAAACAGGTGGGCAGCTAACATTAGAACTTGGACATCTCTGCACTGTCCAGTGGCCCAGGATTTTGTTCTGAGGCAGTTTTTGTTGAGCAAAATTGTTTGTATCCTTTGTATTAAAAGAGAATTGAGAACATCTTTCCTATATCGATTTACTATTTGTACTATAGGTGTATACCAAATGTTAAGTTTTAATTCTGTAATCATAGCATTGACATGTAATAGTTATTTGTATTCAGCTGAGGTATGCATTATCCACAGAATTTGCCTTTTGAAAATTTCATTATAAAAATCATCTTTTTCTCTAGGAGGCTCTATTTCCTAGCATAATAAACTAGATATAGGTCTTTTTTATCATTAACCCAGAAACACAATTATAAACAATATAGGTTTGCCCTTACTCACTTTCACTTGGCTTCATTTCTTCTCTTATAATTTATGCAAAGACCACCACACAACAATGGAAACTTATGATATTTCTAGTGAAAAAATGTTAGAAAACCATTATGGGTAATTTTGTTCAAGCTTCTACTTATGGAAGTAGAAGCTGTGATGGGCAGATAATAGAAAAAAGAGGGTATATTTTGTATTCGGAGTTTAACTTTCTTTCTATTGATATGAATTTTGCATTGAATTCATGGAACATTTATAGCCAGACTTGTGATATTAGGTTGATGATGAATGAGTATGAATGTGCATGACTTTTTACTTCAGAAACAGGCAATAATTTAGGAAATGAAAAACTTGTGATTAAAAATCTTTGCAAGCATTATAAGGACTAATTCTTTTTGTCATCAAGCAAATGACCTGGTGTTCTGACCACAGAAAATGAAGTCTCCTATTTATCAATTGCAATTAGTTGAGCTTGATTCCTTTAGTCCAATGTCTTGAAATATGGAGAGTGATAGGGAGCCATTTGAAAATCTGATAAAATGCTAAATATCATCAACCCAGAAAAATAAACACTATGTACTCTATGTACAATTTAGGGGATTCTTCATATGCCAAGACCAACACCTCCAAGGCAATAAAGAATAACTGTTTTGTGCAGATTGACTTGGAGAGTCTGCTTTTCAAATAAGCACAAGACCTTACTAAGAACCAATGGGCCATTATTCAAAATCACCAATGGAAAGTGAAAGAGTAGAAAAGTCTATAGCCACTGGCTCAGTGCTTTTCAGACCTTCATATATGTGAAATATATCGAGGAAATATTAAAAGGAAGGGCAGATTCCTGGACTGCAATTCCACAGATTTTGATTGAGTAGGTCTGACTTGAAAATTAGGATTCTGCATCTTAAAGAATTAATCTTAGTGATTCTTGGGTAGATTACACATGGATCACCTTTTGAGAAACATTGTCACTTAATCCCAAACCACCGGCTACAAAAATAACCTGCTCCCTGCATACAGTTATTGGAGCTCCTGTGTGTCTGCTTTCCACTGAGACTTCATTTGGAATCTATCCCCTTATTTGCTCTTCCACAGTGGACAAAATACAGAAACTCAGCTACTGGAGGTCGTTGAGGAACTAACTTCTTTGGCTGACATAATTTAGCCACCCATTGTCAATAATCATAGAGGAAATTATTCCTGACTCTCCTGAGAAGTTTCTTTTTATAATAACTACCAGTCCTTGCAGAGCTCTCATCAGTATTTGAAGACATAGCAGAGCCCAATTAATGGGGCTATGACTAAACCTCTTGGTGGAAAGGGAAAGATGAATCAAACCTTACACTATATTACTGATCTTTGGGGGAAAGAATTGAACAGAAGAGGAAAAATCAGTATTAAACCCATGTAATGGTGAGAAAATGTCCATACCTAAAATGACAATTTGGATCTCTAATTTGCAATAAGTTTCTTCCCAATTATTAGATCTATAAATTTGCTTTCTGGGTCCAAGACAATGTGCATATGTCCTTAGGTCTATCTTATGAATAATATCTTCTAATATTCATAAATATTGCAGTAATTATTTTAAAATTATAATAATTTTTTAAAAAGATTTATTTATACATACAAGCTGGGGTATAGGCCAGAGGTGTGGGATGGCGAGAGGGTTCACCAGAGACAGAGTGGGGAGCAGAACAGGCAGATCAGAAATACACTGCTGAGGGGAGCAGTGGCGAGGCAGGAGAGGTCTGCTGCACCATGTGGGATTCTCCCAGGCTGGGTGCCGAACTCGCATCGCGTGCTGCCAACAGCTCCACAGCGCAGTGCTCAACCGCTGTACCACCGGGGAGGCCCAATATTAATATATATTAATAATACATTATTAATAATCTTTCTCTCCACTTGCTTCATTTATTGTCTTATGAAAGGAGATTTATAAAAGAGTGTCTTGAAATAAACACTAAGAATATAAAGCAGATACATCCTAAGCCTCTCGAATTGAAACCACAGATTTTTTTCCCAACTCCAGGTTCTTTCCTAAGAAACTTATTTACCAAAGAATTTTCATCTAATAACTTCTCAATCAAACATCTAACACCTTTCGGAGTGTAGACTGTCAGACTCAGCCATTGATTATTCTTTATGAAGCAGAAATTTGGTTTATACATTTTGGTGTGTCCAAAATAATCAGATCTTACTAATAATCAAAGGGAAAAGAAAAAAAGATGCCTGGTGAAAAAATAGATTTTGCTAAGCATAAGACATAAACCCTCCAAAGTAGAAAAGATGTCTAGTAGAGACATTTAACAAGTCTAGGAGGCAAAGGTTGGCAAGCCAATCTGATAAAAGCTGGTCATTAAGGGACATCAGATCTTAAAATTGTGCTGTCCATGGTGCTTTTACATTCCAATACCAGAGCAGAGTTGAGTAGTTCTAACAGAGATTAAGGGAACATCAAAGTTACCATCTGGCCTTTTCTAGAAAATGTTTGCCGATCTGTCTTCTAAAATTGAGACAATTTTTAGTTTTTGGAAGTGCTGTATATAAAACAAAACCTCAGAGTTCAATTACTTCAAACCTTTACCTTTTTAAGGTTTAGTGTACTCCACAACACATATCTAACTACAATTTTATTGCCTAAATTTTAAAGTAACATATCACTACCTACATTTTTTCCTTAAGTCTGTGTACAGATTAATATTTGCATTGATGTTTTGTGAAATGTTATTTCAGGGGAACTGAGTAGGGAATTATACCTGCTTCTAAGCATACATTTCATGCACCTGGAGTAAAGACCTTGATTGCAGAATTCTTCAGAGTCCTATTCTGCTTGATGGGCTTTACCCATTTGAATTTGGTGTTTGCCTTTGAAACAAATCTAAACTTAAAGTAGTGATTTTTAAGTGGTTCAACATTTGACGACTCAAATAATGCAATTCTTGTGAGTAAATAGAGACACAAGATTTGTTTTAGTGGAGAAGGGGAAGGAGTCTAATCAAGCAGTGGTATTTGCAAAGGATTAGAGGGAGAAAAGAACAAATCTCATGCAAGAGATTGTAAATAGCCTGCTGGGCATGACCAATGATCTGCCTCAGGGCTTCTTTTTAGGGAGAAGATAATATGTGTTCCTTCCATTTGGGGAAGGAGGTGACTTCCACTCCCTCCCCAGCAGAGAACATACTGGGAGAACATTCCTGACCCTCACCTTCTTAGTGACTCTGCCTCATCAGAGGTAGAATTACTGACATGATGACTGAGATTAGTGAAAGGGGCTCCTCTGTTCAGTTGAACTACCCCTTTCGGCCACTCATTGGTTGTGTTTGCAAGCCATTTGTCTCTATAGACTAAATGTGTACTTCTCTCTACTGTCCCCAAAACATGAGCACAGGGCAGTCTCCTATAAGGGATAAGAAAAGAGAGACATGAAAATCAAGTCAGTTTTACCCTCTGTTTTAAATTACAATCCCCAATTACTTTTGTGAGAAGTAGCAGTTATTTTCTAATTCTTACTTGAAAATGCTATCTATTACTGAAATGAGTTAGAATAAAGAGAGGAAGATAATTAATTAGCCTTTCAACATCAATAGTTCAAACCCAACAGTTCTTTGGGCTGTTGGTTACAGTGGAATGATGATGGCGGGTCTTATTCAGATCAGATTTCAAATTACATTTTGAGTCTGGAATGATGGTCTACAACCAATAAGATGTCACTGAACAAGAGTTAATGCTGTAGTTTTTAGTCACAAACATTAAACCATGACCAACAATTGTAACCAAAAAAACATTAGCTAGGGAATAGAATGGGGAGAACCTGACATGGGAAAAGTTTATTTGAAAATGGAAATCCAATCTCGGTATAGGACAAGAATATTAATGTTATCAAGGCTGGCAGCCTTCATAATAGAGAGGATTAATGGAGCTAATTATTCCACTGTACTTATGCTGATTAGACTTTATTAGATTATTTGCACTGTTTTCTATAAAAAAAAAAACCACACACCTTGAGTGTTCTTAATGGGGATAATCAAGATGAGGGATTAAATAAGATGTCATTGGAGAATGGCTGAAATAATTTACCCTGAACAAGAAAAGACTTAAAGAGGGCCTGGCTTACTCTCTAATAATTTTTTTAAAAGATTTTTATTTATTTATGCATACAAGCTGGGTTACAGAACAGAGGCATGGGGCGCCAAGAGGGTTCACCAGAGACAGAGTGGGGAGCAGAACAGGCAGATCCACTGAAATACACTGCTGAGGGGAGCAGTGGGCAAGGCAGGAGAGGTCTGCCGCGCCATGTGGGAATCTCCCCGGCTGGGTGTCGAACTCGCGTCACCGCTGCTGACAGCTCCACAGTGCAGTGCTTAACCACTGCGCCACCAGGGAGGCCCACTCTCTAATATTTGAAGGACTATTGTGGGAAAAGATTAACAACATTCGCTGTTATTATAGATTCATAGATATAAGAAGCATATTTTATAGTAGAGCATTTTGTAAAAGTTGTAACAGACCATCAAATGGAATAGCTGATTTTGAAGTTCCTGATCCATGGGTGAGTCCAAGCAGAGATTGAAGAAATCTTTTAAAGGAAATATTGCTAAAATGATTCCTTCTTAAGAGGTGATTGGACAGGATAATTACTTAAGACCCAACATTGATTTGTTAATTGAAGACTCCAGTGTGTTCATGCAGACTGCATCACTGAGTGGTAGTGACCTACCAGCCAGCTTCTCTAGGCTTCAGTTCTTGCCTCTCTAGAATGGAGAGCAATATTTTATCTGCCCATTTTTCACATGATTATTATGAAAAATAAATAAGAAAATGGATATAAAAGTTCTAGGAAAAGGACCTGTATAGGGGCCTCCTTGGTGGCACAACATGTTAAGCGCAGCACTGTGAAGCTATCCAGAGCCACTGCAGCACAAGTTCGATACATGGTCAGGGAGATTCCCACATGGTGCAGCAGATCTCTCCTGCCTCGCCCGCTGCTCCCCTCAGCAGTGTACTTCAGTCAGTCTGCCTGTTCTGCTCCCCACTCTGTCTCTGGTGAATCCTCTCATCCCCCCACCTTTGGCCCACACCCCAGCTCTTGTGTGCATTTATAAATCTTTAAAAAAATAAGGAACTATATAGAGTCAGTTTACTATTATATCTGGAGACTGAAGTAGTAGATTACAGTGATAAATGCAAAGTGAAATGGTATAAAATTTCTCATTGTGTGAACAGATATCCTGTGGAATGTTTCTGAGTGCACATTCTATGTCAGCAGATCAAGAGTGTGTCCACTCTTAACAAGTGCCCAGGTGATGATATTGTTGGTCCACAGTCAATAATTAGAAGACTTGGGTCATGCCCTTGTATGTACATTGAAGAAGCTCTTGGTCCAAGCTCTCTTTAAGGATTCTATTTTAGCAAAATTCTCAATGAAGCAATAAACACAATTTATGACTCCAGAACAAACTGACAGTGAGGAAGTTGCAAATATACTCACCAGCTGTATTTATTCATTTTTCAGAATGACTACTGATCATGACTACTATATCTTAATTAGCTGTTTGCTATGATAACATATATGTAAAGAAACAATTTGTGACATTTAAGTGTCAAAGCTGTTTGCACAAATCAGATGATTCAGAAGAAAAATGAATTTTAAAATGCAACTAAAACATATATGTGTAGTTATTTGCATTCAGAGAATAAAAAATAGACTGGCTAATTTAAATGAAAAGAGAATTTTTAGATGTCTATCAGGAAGGGAGGTTCTAAGTGAGGCTGAAGGCAGACTGGCAGCTGTAGGCGGTTTTTCAAAGTATGAAATACTCAGTAGTCACTGTTAACAGTGAATAAACTACAGACATTTTTCTCTGTCCTGTTATTAAAATTCATAGGCATGAGCACTGGATTGGCCTAGCTTAGTTCATACACTTACATCCTGGCATACCAGAACAGGAAGAGGGGGCATCTAGAGGAATGAAACTCTGGTTGCTACCATGAAAATGTAAGAAACGGGACAACTGATGTTGAGAACTTCACTGAATAGATATTGAAAGACACATACACTGAAATAGACACATACATGGAAATATGCTTATTCACAAATACACATTGTTTAGAATCTGTGTTTCTCCAAAACCATGGTCTGTGTAGATAAAGTGGGTTTTGTGTAACAGATCTTGAATACAAATCTACCTTCTCAGAATATGTCTGTTGCCCACTTCACCCCAATTTGGCCAATGTAGATATAGTCTACTTAAGGTCTAAGCTGGGTAGAATAAGGAGATAGATTTCCACTTCAGGATAAAATTTACTTGTACCGATTTTGATAGCATAGTAGTTAAGAAGCTGGGATTTGAATTTAGTTTCATATTGGGGTTCCACCACCTATTTGTTATGTGGCTGGGGAAGCCATAATATTCCCAGCTGTAATGAAATATCAAGACTGGGTAGGGTGTGTGTGTGTGTGTGTGTGTGTGTGTGTGTGTGTGTGTGTGTATGTGTCTGTGTGAACATTAAGTCCTTGTAAATTATGTGAGATGGTTCTTAAAAATCAGTAAGCATGCGTTAATGGTAACGATTGATATTATTGTTGAATATTATATTGCTATTTTCATGCCTTCCACTGCCTCTCTCTTACACCTCTAGCTACTACTCAGCTGAAATGTGATGACATCTCTCCTCATCCCTCTGCCTGCAAACAAAAATCACAGTGAATACCACCCCTATCTGACACAGTGGGCAATTGTGTGCTGTCTGTTGTTTGTCTCAGAAACAATTCTGTAGCTTCTTGACAAGTTTTCATCCTAAGGGATTTGGTTGAACTCTGCAGATTAAATTTCTCTTCCGGGGATGTGTTGCAGATATATTGAATTAGTGATTCATCATGCTCATTTTATAAAAGAGATTTGGAGATAAAGGATATTTTTCTGAAAACGATAACGGGGTAGAGGAGAAGTAGAAGTGAGAGATACGAGGAATGAGATGATTCCTTCAAAATGTATACAAAGTGACCTTATAACTTTCACAGATAAAATTAGAATAAAGGAACAGGTGTAAGCTTTGGCAAAGTTTCTTTCTCATTCTTCTACTCTGAAGAATAGGGTTGTTCCCTCTATGGGTAAATATCTGGTTACAAACTCAAACCATGACTGAGGAACAAAACCTGGTAACTAATCAGGTACTGCTTTATTTCTAGTGACTCACAGGTCCACTAGGAATGGTTTAGGTTTGTAATGAGAACAACTTATCTCACTGTTGAAGACATGTCATATTTCAGATTGACATTTTCCATTATGGTTGTTTCTCTCATACCGCTTTAATGCTGGTGTGGATTTTGAAAAGTCATTTGGTAAATATTATTTAGAATGGTTCACATTTTTTTTCTTCTTGTAATAATACAGAACATTGTGTTTGCTTAAGTTCAAAAGAAATAGCACTCAGCTGGCTTTTAGTAAATCTTCTGCTATTTACTATAGAAACTTGGGCATATTTTTCAACTTATTCTTACTTCAAATTCTTCATGATTAGAGAAGGAAGAAAATGTTTCTTTCCATCCATCCATCCACCATCCATCTATCTATCTGTCTGTCTGTCTGTCTGTTTATCTACCTACCTACCTACCTACCTATCATCTCCTAGATATATAGAGGAAGATAGGAAGATATCTACCTAGCTACATAGATAGCTATACCCATATCTATATATCTATATTGAAAAAGAGCTAGAAATGTTTTGTTCTAATTTTTTACTCCTTTTTGCTCCAGGCATAGTTCCTGAAACATTAAAACATGTTCATTGGTGATAATAAAAAAAAAAAAACTGTGATTTATCAAACATTTACTATAAACAATGTGTTAGACATAACCATATCAAGTGACTTGTTATTGAATTAGTAATAGACTAACGCATTGCGAATAGTTCATTTATTTACATCTGTCTGTTAATACTCATAACAAATCCAAAACAAAACTGTATTATATAGGCAGCAGTATAATAATACCCACTTTACCGGTGAGAAAATTGAGTCAGAGAGGTAAGGTCAGAATACCTCTGGCGGGCCTCCCTGGTGGCGCAGCAGTTGAGTGCTGTGCTGTGGAGCTGTTGACAGTGAGCAATGTGAGTTCGACACCCGGCCTGGGAGAATCCCACATGGTGTGGCAGACCTCTCCTGCCTCACCCGCTGCTCCCCTCAGCAGTGTGTTTCTGATCTGCCTGTTCTGCTCCCCACTCTGTCTCTGGTGAACCCTCTTGCTGCCCCACGCCTCTGGCCTGTGCCCCAGCTAGTATGTATGAATAAATAAATCTTTAAAAAAAAAAAAAGAATACCTCTGGCCCCGAATAACAGGCAAAATATATGGTGTTGAACTTAAGACTCAGGTTTGTCTAACTTGGCTGGAAATAGAGCTGTGAGAAAAGATTAAAGATAGGAAACTTATATGAGAACTGGAACTAGCAGCAAATAATAATGCAGCAGGCATAGACTATGAGAGACATTATTTTCCAAACAGATACCTCTTTTTAAGATTTTCCTGGACTGGTATTACAATGACTGATAGATGAGTCTATGTAATATCAATTTCACAGCCCAAGTTAATGGTACCTGCCAAAATGATTTGTGACAGAGCTTTTTTTTTTTCAAACAATTATTGCAACTAAAGCAACTAGATTTAATTAGTTTCCATGCTAACACAATATCAGTAGTATACTGCTTTATTTTCTATGTGCTCGGAGTGATAGACCATCCATGATTCACCAGGAGACACTTGGACATGACTCTACAAATGGAATGATGGACTGAACCTAAGAGAGAAAGATATGACAAAGCCATGCAGAAATAATACTCATTATGATAAACTTTTGCAAAGTGACCTGTTCAGTGTGTGTCCAGTGTGTGTGTGTGTGTGTGTGTGTGTGTGTGTGTTTGTGTGTGTGTTCACATGCATCTCATATTTGGGAGTAATTCTGAAATCTAACAGTCAAAATATCCAGTCTGGATAGTTAATGCTAAATGATGCCTAGATACCCAGAAGGTGAGTATTGTCAGGTCTCTGTGATGGGGAGAGTATTTGTAGAGAATGAGAGTTCTGCCATCTGGATACAATTAACAAGATACCTGTTGCCAAACTACAATGCTTATTAATAAAACCTTTGCTAGCTAAGTGTCAGTTAATTTATCCTACTTCAAAGGACTATGAATTTGATAATACTTTAAAAAATAGATTCCTAGGGATGGAATTGCTGGGTCTTAAAAATTGCTTATTTTTAAAGATATTTATCCACATAAAAACACTAATTCAAAAGGAAACTTGCACTCCGATGTTTATTGCTGCACTATTTACAATAGGTAAGATATGGAAATAACCCAAATGCCCAAAAATTAATGACTGGATCAAGACGATGTGGTATATATACACAACGGAATACTATTCAGTAATCAAAAAAGATAAATTCACATCATTTGTAGCAACATGAATGGAGTTGGAAGGGATTATGCTTAGTGAAATAAATCAGAAGGAAAAAGAAAAATAGCGATGGTTTCACTTATAGGAGGAATATAGGGGAACCAAATAAGGGATCAGGAAACAAAAGACAAGCTAGCAAGAAACTATAAAGTGGAGACGTTCAGTAGGGGAGGGGAAGGGAGAGGGATTATAACAGGGGCGGGAAGAGCACAAGAGAAGTTGCTGAGAGTTCACGGGTGACTTGGTAGTGGGAATTTTATAGGGACTATACCTGAGAGGAGAAATCAAACATTGTGCAAAAATGATCAATGATCAAGTGATCAATGATGTTTATATACAAACACACACACACATTTATATGTATATATGTATATAAAGATATTTAAAAAACAAACCCAAATCTCCCCATGCCCAAGTTCAGCGTTCAGTGTGCAGCCACCAAGGTGAGAAAGCACCATATAGGGTGGCTAATAAAATGGGATTTTCCATGCACTTTAAAAAATAACAATAATCAAACTTTTTAAAAAATAAGTTCAAATATTTCATAACATAAGACTTGCACTATATTTTAAAGACTGTAAACTCACAAGGTGTGATGTGTGTAAACTTCAGTGTTTAGGGAGAAGTTCCCTATTTCTTCTTCTGCATGTGTAGACTTCATTCTTATCATGAATGCATTTCTCAAGCCCTTAGTCCCTGCTGATGGCTTTTCTTCTCTCTCTCTTTTCAGTGGTTTCCCTTCCTTACCTGTCTCTCCCATGTAATCTACCTGATGGCAGTGTTCATTCTTTGTTTGTTGTTGACAAATGTATCCTAACAGCCTAGAATAGGGCCTGAAAAACAGTTGTTATTTACAAATACTTTAAGGCTGTATCTCAATTTTTTTCTTTTATATATATTTCATATCATTGTATGAATTTATATTATTTTACAAGTGCTTGTGTTACATTATGAACTCCTTTTTTCATCTTCCAGTTTTCTTCCATTATTTTCTGGCAGACATTTCACTGTTATTTCCCGGACAATTTCCCTTCCCTTATACAGTGTTAAGTTTCACCTGTCTTGATTTCTACTTGTGCTGCTTTGTAGTTTTACATTCTCTGCCTACAGAGAGCTTCTCGGCCTGCACAAGGAGGGAGGTTGCTACTTCTTGTTAGCTCTGTGTTGGTTTCTAAATGGACAATCGGAGTCTATGTTTGTTGATGCCACCAGAGCACGGCTTCTTGCTGTGGCTCCATTCTGATTTTCTCTTTGTACCAGGGATGCCAGTTATAGTATTTCAGAATCTGGGAAATGTTTGAATGTTGCTATAATAGTGTTCTGACTCTACGAATGAAGGCATCATTTAACTACTAGAATAGGCAACTTTTCTGTTGAAACAAGTTATCCAAACTTCCCTTAACTTGAACATTTTAAAAGACTGATTTTGGAGAAACTGATAAAAAGGAAGAAGAGTGCCCTGGGGTAAGCAAAGCAGTTAGTCATGTAAATTCAGTGACACTTCACATCTGTGTTTGTAGCTATAGATAAAATATTTTTTTCTTATAAATATTGGTTTTGACTGAATTCTCTGAAAATGGTTTCTTTGTATTTTGGAGAGGGCTTTTCTTTTCATCCAAAGATTTGCTTGCAAGTGATTATATGGCCACATCTCCCCAAGAAGTGTGTGTATGCCTTGTGTTCTTTGTGTCTGCCACTGCAGAGAAGCTTGAAGAAAGCTCACAGGGTTTGCACACACATCCTCATCTGCAAGGCTGGTGTCCTGACCTGGGTTGTATATTAGCCAGAATAAGCCCCCTTTGGTCAATGCACATTTGTGATATGCGGGTTTAGGTCACGGATGTTGGACCACACCTGTGTTCCAGTTGGGGCTTTCCTTGAAGGAGTTTAATATCCCAATTTTATGCCAATTTACCGGGTTGAGAAGTGAGATGAAACTTATACCTAGAAATGATAAATTTTATCCTTTCTGAGAACCAAAATCACAGTTGTAAGATGATGATTTTAAAGAATAAAAATACCTTACAAGTCCTTTTTTGTGGAGTTGAGTTGGGCCATCCTGCAGAGGGCTTTGGGACAGTCATTTCTTTTAGTACAGGTGAGTGATCCACTGTGTCCAGATTTTTTATCTCCACAGCAGCAGTAAAGAGACATCTGGAGAATCGCTACCCAGAAAGTAAAATTCCCTCCAAATATGATGTTCACTTTCTCTGAAGCATCTCTGCTGGTAATGAGAGTCAGGGTCAAAGCCAAAATCCAATCTCAAGTTTCAGGACTGCAACCGAGATTGGAGAGTATGTGCAGTATGTCTGTTCTTCTTTTTCTCTCCTTGCATATTTTCTTTTTTTTCTTCCCCATGGTCCCTTTCCTCTCTCTCCTTCCGTTGCTTCCTTTCGCTCTCCCATTCCTTTTCCTCCTTCCTACCTCTATTCCTTTCCCTCTGTGTTCGTTTGGGTCTCCCAGGGAGATAAAACTATATGTGTAAGGAAATTTATTGGGAGAAACATATGTGAAGAATAAAAGGGGAAACAAGCTGAATTAGGTAGGAGAATCTTCATACATAGCAACAGCAAGAGAGAGGGAAAGAAGGACGAATGGATGTGAGGCACCTCAAACTATTCCAGGGCTTTGGACAAGACTTGGCTAGAGGAGTGGCAAACCCAGAACACAACCTCCTCAATAGAGGAGCCCTGTATCAGGTAGGAATGGCCTAGCATGCAGACCCCCCACCTTGCTCAGTCACTGACGAGAACAGTTCGGAGAGGTTAACCTCTGTGTGGAAAAAGCAGCAGATCCAAAGGTACAGTAGCTGGAGGTTATCAGTCAACTCTCCTCTTTGCAGCAGATTCTCTTGACAGGAGCGCTGAACAGCACAACCTCAGGATAACACACTGTGTCTCCTCTCTCCCTCCTTCCTTCTGACCAACAGGGCCTCAAAGTTTCCCTCATCAATATTAAATTTTAAACAATTTTCAGATTCTAGGTTCTTCAACTCTCTTTTTGTAGAGCATTTAATTTAGAAAACTTGTAACTATGAATTAGATCTCTGCTCCTTTGAGATGTACATTTATTTACTCAGTTTTTGTAATTGAGGTAACTTTAGTTTACAACATGTATATGATTTAGAGGTATAAGATCACCCCCTTCAGGTGTATGTAAACACCATACAAAAGCCTCTTTTCAGTTTTATAACCCAGAAATGTTCTTCTGAAGGGGCTGGGGTCCATTTCTTTGAAATGTGATCATCAAGGAATGTCCCCCCATCTTCCAGTCTTTGTTACAGGACAGGAACACAACGTCAGCGCTCACCTTGTTCCAAGTTGTAAAACGAGCTCCTGTCACGAAAATGAGATGTTTGAATGAAGTGAATGAGCAAATATATATGGCTTCTGATTCTCCCATCCTACCTCTTAAAATCTCTCTAGCCTTTTGTTATGTTTCAGTGAGTTGTGGTCATACTGAGTTCGGACCTTTCTCCCCTATTGCAACAGCTTCCAATGAAGTCTTCCTAGACTGTAATTTTGCCTAGTGCAGTTTTTGCTGAGATCCTCCCTCCTTCCCTCCCTCCCTCCCTTCCTCTTTTCTTCCCTCCCTTCTTGCTTCCCTCCCTCACCCCCTTCCTTCTTTTCTTCCTTCCATTAAATACTTATTAACTGCCAACTGGGTGCTAGGAGTTAGGTTAGCATTGACTATATTAGTGAAGCAGTTAATTATAGTCATGTTCCTTAGACAGAAAATTATATGCATATAATATGCATAATAAGCACATGAATGCAAATTTGAGAATGCAAACTTCCTTCATAGAAATAAACCAGGTTGATAGTATAAACAATGCTAAGTGAACCTACTTCGTATAACATATTCAGGAACCTCTGAGACAAAGCCTTGTTTCAGGTCAGAGCCTGTATTTTGGGGTCTAGCAATTTGGTACCATATATAGTTATTCTACCTCTTCAGATGTCATCATTCTTACTATAAAATAAGGATACTAATATTTGTTTCACTGACTTATTTGGAGATTTACGTCAGATTATGTATCTGGAGTCCTTATTATACTGTCTGGGTACAGCAGTTTCTTGATAATATTGATGATGATGAAATAATTTGGAAGATAGTATTTAAGATGAAAATAGTGTATAGTTTTCAAGTTTACTTAATTCCAGAATATTTAGAATAATGAATTCCTTTTAAATATCCCTGGCAACACAGTCTGGGGGATTCCGATTTCCATTCTTCCTTCCTGTCACTTACACATATGCTGCCGAGAATGATGATTTAACAGTTTAGCATTTAGATGTCTCACTTCTCTCAGGAGTGTATGGTTTCTTTGAGTGCATTGGTCATGAATAACATGCTTTCTATGCTCCCACAGCACTTAGTATACTATTTGGCACATAGAATGGATACAATTAAAATTTGTCGAATTGAAATTCACACTAAAAGCAAACTATATTTATTGGTGTGAGTTACTAATTCAAGGTTCTTTGTGTTCTTATAAACCTTTTCCTCTTTGAAAGGAAGCAATCTGGTCTTAAAATTGTTGACTGAAGTTAATTCTAAGAAAAAGAAAACTTTTTTCTTTTTCATAAGAAAGGGCAGACATTAGGATTTAAAATACAAAGAGCTTGGGAATCAAGTAGGAATATTTTTTAATATTCCAAAAATCCACATTGCTAAATGTTTCAGACCAGGGAGGGGTAATGTAGAACACTTATTGCATTGGATAATTTAAAATATCTTTAATGTGACTAATTTTTTTTCTCAATCTGGCATGTGAGATCCTATGCTATTTATATTTAAACAACTAAAAACAGATATTCATTTAACCAAGCTGACCCAAACAGTAGTCTGCATTTTTTTTTTTCACGGTTTACTGCCAGAAGTTGCTTTTTCAGGAACAATTCTAATCTGGTAAAGACAGGGCAGTTAATTCAGCATAGACTATAGAGTAAGATAGACTTGGTTAGGTATTGCAGCATTTGTCCTTAACACATTACTTTACTTCCGTGTTCATCTAAAAGTGGGATAGTAGTAGTTTTGTCCTCTTGGGGTTGTAAAGCCTAGTAGATTTAGCATGGAGTCAAGTAGTAGGAAATTACACTTGCAACTCAGCTTATAGGAAACTCTCTATACATACTGCCATCCATTATTTTTCTTATAGTTGATATCACCATGTGGAGTCAATTTACTTCCTCCTATGACTTTCCATGGGCATGAAGATTACATAAATCTTTATTAAATATAAACTTGAGGGCCTCCCTGATGGCGCAGTGGTTGAGCGCTGCGCTGTGGAGCTGTCGGCAGCGGCGACATGAGTTCGACACCTGGCCAGGGAGGTTCCCACATGGCGCGGCAGACCTCTCCTGCCACGCCCGCTGCTCCCTTCAGCAGTGTATTTCTGATCTGCCTGTTCTGCTCCCCACTCTGCCTCTGATGAGCCCTCTCGCCCCCCCACGCCTCTGGCCTGTACCCCAGCTTGTATGCATAAATAAATAAATTAAAAAAAAATAAACTTGTCCTTGTGCATTTGTCCAGTTGAATTAATGGCCAATTGAATGGTAGTAAACGTCCTAGATTATCTGTTTCCGGCCTTTTGAAAATAAAACAACTTGGTCACTTTTGATTTAATTCATAATATCTCCCATATGCTTCAAAACATTGCTGTGACCCTTCTCCAGGCACTGCGCCTTAAGACTCTTCGTTCACCTGCCTTTAATGATGTGTCTTGAATAATACCTTCTCTTGGCTGGAGACTGTTGGTTCTTGTGACTTATTCCCTGGGCGAAAGAGATGCATGTACAGCCTCTTGGTAGCATCTATCATCATCAGTTTCCCATTACAATTTTCTTGCATTCTCTTTGAGAGTCAACTAGCTTGCTCTAAGTTACCCAGAACTCTTAGTTTCTTATTATCTTGCTTTTGAAAAAGGATTTTCCATCTCTTTTATAAAACTATCAGTCCCACAGATATCCTGGAGAAAAAGAATGATGTTTGGGAAATACTATTTCCTTGTAACAGTTTATCTTAACAGAAACAGCATGCGGTGTATGTGTGTAAATTCACTTAATCCAGTTTGTAGAGGTGGTTAGTCATGCTGGACCTGCTGTGGTCAGGTGCCCCTCTCCAGTGGTGTTTTGCCAATTAGCGCAAACTATATTGGTAATAATTTTTCATTCATGAATAAGAATCTTCCATGCTCAATTAGCCCTTTTACAGCAAAACTCAGAAATCAAAAGTTTTACTTCTGTGTCCTGCTACGTCATGATGAGCTCTGTTGACAATTTGATGATTTCTGAAGTTATGAAAACTCATTGGATCAGTTTGTAAATACATGTCTGTCTGTTCATTAGAATTCTCTATAAAAATGCTTTCCTTATAATGTTCCTTTTGGTTTTAGTGCATCACAGAATGTGTATCTCTCACTAACCTCTAATTATTGAATTTTTTCAAAATCTCCCTAAAGATTTTTAAGCAACTGAGTCCTCCTTTGGGAATTCCTACTATAAATGAGATTCTCTCAGCAAAAAAACTTTGACACTGTTTCTTAAGTGAACACCCTTTTTTCAAATTTATTTGAGCTCAGACTTCTTTTTTCTTAGGTAGTTCCTATTTAAATCTTGACAGAATGGTGACAATGATCAAAATTTGCTAAAATGTCATTTAAATCTATTCTCTCCTTTTTTCCATCAAAGTTCACCTGTATTATAGCCTTTTCCTGTTTTTCTGACATCATTCGCTCTCTAAGGGATGTAACTGCCATATTATGAAGCTCAAGAGGATCTTGGAGAAGTTCAGGTGGCAAAGAACCCAGTCTTCCTGCCAAGCTAAGTGTCAGTCAACTTGCAAGTGGATCTTCTGGCCCCAAGGGAGCCTTCATTAACTGCAACTACAGTTATTGTCTTGAGTGTGGTTTCAGGCATCTTCACTACCAGCATTTTCACTACAAACATCTTTGCTGTAAGGCAATTTTGCTATAAAAGAGAAAAGAAAAAAAATAAAAGAGGGACATTCAAAAGGACATCATGAAACAAAAATTTATTACAAAGTACAAAATATTTGAATGTGAATTTATTGCAAGAAATACAAGCCACAGAATATTTAAATATATCTATAAATATGTCTAGATTCATGGAAATCCACACAAAGAACTATTTTTTAATGTGTATTGTACCTGACACTTGTCTTCCAAGTCACTGATTTGTTCATAGTATTGTACATTGTTTTGTATTTTTGGCATTAAATGTAAGTATAAAATCAAGAGTGTAAAGCCAGTTTACATACTACTGTACTGGAAAATATATCAGTTTGCAAAGATTTGGATTTTTATTTTGTCAAGGAGAGATGGAACCAAACAATCAGTTCTTTTTACTTTAATGACAAAATCACCTGATGGCCAATTAGTTATGTCATGAAAATGTTTGGAACACTCTGATGGTACTGCTCAGTGAAGGTGTTGGTGGGCTAGCTGCTGGTTAAACATTTGAGGGATCCTGTACCTGAACCACCTTGCAAAGCCCTTCTCAAACCTCTGACACACAGAAAGGATGGGGTAATGGCTGTCATTGAGGCCACATTAAGCTTGAGATAATTTCTTATGCAGCAAAAGAAAACCAGTACTGATTTTAATAAAATATCAGGTAATAATTATATTCAGAGTTTCTGATGATTGGAAATGATTCCATTTTTCCTCCTAGGGATATTTGCTCTTTAGCTGTCGTACACTCTGTATAAATGGGTGATGAAAATAGAACTTTTGGAATCAGTGAATCAGGGAGTGCCATGAATCACTAAGTAGCAGGCTGAGATCACCCATTGCGGGCTCAGCTAATTTTCTCAAATTCCTACTCTCTTGTCACCCTTCCTCCCCATCTCAACTTTATACCTCTGCTTTCAGCCTCCAACCCCTAGTGAAAATATTATCATAATGCTACAAATATGTTTTCATAATTTTGAAAAAACTCAAATGGAAAATAAAACATGTGGTGGGTAAAAATATTTTTGTTGCTTAAAATTAAAAAAATTGTTATAAATCTGATATAATAGAATCAAAGAATGATGTGTGGAGGAATTGGAAGAAAGTGTAGGAATGATTAAGTTCTTCCATGATCTCTATCAACCACCACCAAGTCACTCCAATAAACACACCATCCTTGTAAAAATGGCATGTTCTTATAAAAGTAAAGCCTCTAGAGAAATACTTTGTTTCCTATTCCCAAGGGGATTGCAGCCACTAAATCCCAAGGATGGAGAGATCCCAGAGATGCTACTGCTAACCATGATCATACTAATTATTTAATGATATTCCTAAAATCAGCACAAGTATTAGAATTCTTATTAATAAGTTAATAGGATGCTCAATCTCTGATAGTCATTAATATTTTAAACAACTTAGTGGCTGGGTCAATGATTAATTTAATTCTCTGTGATCAATTAAATTGACTAATGCAAGAATCATCTGCTAAGTTTGACAGTAAAAGATGATTTAAAATAATTAATGTCCTATGATGGCTTACTTCCAAAGAACTTTAATGATTTGAAGCTTTTTAAAAGCTTTACTCTTGAATTATGAAATAATTGGTGTCTAACCTTGGGTCATATAAAATCAAATAAATATATTAATTGTGCAGCCATGACACAATTTACTACACTAAGCCACCATCACTAAATATTTTTTTAATTATGATATAAAACCCAGAAAACTAGGCCAGTTCAGAAAATGCTAAACTTTAAGAATAGCTGTACTTTCTGTTGGCTACTTCCTAGAATTTTTCCCCTTGTACCTAAATAATTCTCACATTATTTAGACATTTTCACTTTCAAGTTAATTGCTACCTGCTGGATCATCTTATTAATCAGTTTTCAAGCAATTAATTCTATCACAAATGGAAAGTATTGACTGAATTAAAGGCCATTTCCAGAATTAGACTCCACTAATTAATTTTCTGGCTTCTGTGTTAATAAGTTGTCATACATTGTTTGGCAGACATTGATTAGAGTCTATATCAGTCATGCAAATTAACACAGGCTTATCATAGGTCTCACTGTTGGGAAAATAAGAGTGAGCATTAAAAGCAAAAAGCTAGGAGAAAAAGTCAGAGCCAACTATGCTGTTGGGGAGGATGCAAACTTTCTCATCCCCAAAGATACATCATTGTCAGAAATTGTCAATACCTGTCCAGGTCTCCACAAATTCACATTGGAATACTTCCTTGCCTGCCCTTAGTTCAACCAAGCATAGTCAAATTTCTAGCTTAATTGCAAGGTGCTTATTATTAAGCATGGGAACATTTTTGCGGTTTATGAAACTTTTGTTCTCTGCTATAGAAAAGTTATTGTTTTTAGAATATATTAAAATATTTACATTTTATAAGATATAAAGTGTGAATTCATTGAAATATTACATCCGTTAAAAAGTCATTATTGTATCATTGATTCATTTTTTTAGTTACTTTTGTATTTTGCCAAGTCAATATCCACAAGTTTCAGCTTCTTTAGTTCATTAAAAGTGATTTATAATTTGTGCTTTTAATTAATATATTTTCATGCATGAAACATTTTTGAACAGAGGATAAAATAGAATATTATCTCAAACTCTAATGTATAATAACTTACTTGAACTTAATAGATACAAACATTTTTATGTTTTTACTTTTGATCTTTATTAAAAAATAATGAGAATAAAACCTTGGAGATAGAATTAAATGTCACTTCAATTCTTTCTGCATTTCCTTCCTCTTTTTTTCATAGAAATATCAGCACCCTGAAGTGAATACATAATATTTCTGTGAAAATTTTTAATAACTTTTCTAATTGATATGTATAATTGTTAGGGTTTTCACACATTTCAATTTAATAAGTATTTCTAAATCACAACTGATTCTATGTATTTTTTTAAAAAGTCGACCGAGGACATAGGACTAAGGGTGTGTGTTAAGATGTATGTGTTCTCTAACAGACATTTAAAATGTTACCAGAACGATACGTATCACATTGCTTTAACTTGTATTTTCAATACTGAATTTAATCATCTTTTCAAAAGCTTGTTAGACATTAATGTTTGATACTCTGTGAATTTGCTGTTTTCTGCTTTTTCTATGGGATTGATTTTATTACATATTGGCGTATTTTACATACTCTGAATGCTAAACTTTTGTTAATCCTTTCCATTGAAAATTCATTTCCAGTTTTGTGGATTGTATTTTATTTTTGGTTGATTTTAATTAAAATATTTAAATTTTTATATGGCCAGATTTTTCAATAATTCACCCTATATTTTGTTTTATCTGCCTTGTGTAATAACTTACTCCCTATCTCAGTGTCATCTGTTTTTCTGTGTGTATTTCAAGAACATTTAAATTTTTGCTTTTACTGTTTAGATCTCATTTTGTGGAATTTGTGTATCCAGTGTGACGTTTGCATCTTATTTAGTCATTTTCTATATGGATGGACAATTGCTCCAGCATTATTTATTGAACTGTGCATTATTTTCTCATTTATAAATAATGATGATCAATTTCCCAATTCTAATATAAGTGGTCTATTTTTAGGTACTGTATTGTGTTCCATCGGTATGCCAAACTCTTCAATAGTTATAGCATGCTGATTTAATTATTATAGATTTATAATGTATGTTGGTATTTGAGAGAGCATTTACCTTTTTTGCTTCAAAATTGACTCAGTTGTTCCTACTTCTTTACTGTGGCCCTTCATGATTACCTTTTCAAATTCTGATAATAACCAATATTGGCTCATGGCATTAAATTTATACGTCAATGTCAAGGAGGAAAGATTACCCTTACAAAACTGATTCTTCCCAGTCATGATTGCAGTCTACCTTTTCATTTACTTAGGCATTTATGTGTTTGTATGATTTCATTTTATCAACTTTATCTTTTCTCTAGGTTTTTTCTTTAGATATGCATAATTTTCATTGTTATTGCCATTAATACATTTTTAGACATTAAATTTTATAATTGTTACTAGTTTCTCTGTAAATTCTCTGTAAATACATTTTCATAATTTGGTGTTCCTCTTTACGATGTAAATGCACTGCATGTGCAGACAGTATCTTGGTTCTTGGTCATGTTGTGCTGTAAGGATTTGGGATGTGAGAAACTGACACAGATAGAGTAATTAACTGTCTGAAACTAAGATCCAGCAATCTTGTGTCTCCTGTTGGCATTTATATACAAATCTTTGGCAGAATAACTTGTTAGCTAGTAAACAGGGTTTTATCTTCACTCTTAATGACTTAGTGTCCATGCTCAATTAAAATACTCCTTTGTGGTTTTTTTTATTTTTTTCTTGTTAAAGATTTATTTATACAAGCTGGGGTACAGGCCAGAGGCGTGGGTCGGTGAGAGGGTTCACCAGAGACAGAGTGGGGAGCAGAACAGGCAGATCAGAAATACACTGCTGAGGGGAGCAGCGGGCGAGGCAGGAGAGGTCTGCCGCACCATGTGGGATTCTCCCAGGCTGGGCAACGAACCCGCATTGCACGCTGCCGGCAGCTCCACAGCGCAGCGCTGCGCCACCAGGGAGGGCCCACCTTTGTGGTTTTTTTTTTTTTTTATATATATTTTTATTGTTATTTATGTCTTTTACATTTTGCATTCCCCTTGGGTAGCCCACCACCAATTCACCCGTGATCCATCTCCATGGTCCCTTGTGTTCTTTTCTATTCCATTTTGTGCCCTTTCCCTTCCCTCCCTCCGGCTCCTTCCTCCCCCCCCCCCCCCCCCCCCCCCCCGCCCCCCCCCCCCCCCCCCCCCCCACTGATTGTCTCTCTCCCACCCGGCCTCCCTAAGTGACCAAGTCATCAGGAATAACATGAAAGCAAAAGTTAGTATTTGACCTTTTAGAACATTCCCTTTTCTGTAATTTGCCTGCTTTGTATAATGTGGTTGCAATGGCTGGGGGCACACTTTTCTTTTACTGTAGAGAATCAGATT
>PVIJ01004447.1:0-14053 GCA_004024925.1 Scalopus aquaticus
TTGGGAAGAATGTAGATGGAGAGGGTAAACAAAGATCCAAGGCCATCCTTATCGGACCCTAACCTTATGTGGGCAACTCAGGCAATTAGGGCCGTAACTCACCGCTAGGGGCCATCCTGTCTGATGGCTCCCGACAAACAGTAATGCCTCAAAAGTATGTTCATAGCATGGACAATTTCTGCTCTCTCTGTGGGGAAGTGACATTTGCCAACCAGAAGCAAAGTATCACTTCTCAAGTGAAGAAGGCTGATCATCTTTACTTTGGATGCAAGGTTGGTGACCAAGACAAGCCGTGGGCCCTGCATAGATGCTGTGCTACATGTACAACACAGCTTTCACAGTGGCTAAATGGCAAAAGACCATCAATGCCGTTTGCAGTCCCTGTGGTGTGGAGAGCACCAAGCAACCACAGAAAAGACTGTTACTTCTCTTTGGTTCCTCCTCTTTCTGGAGGAATAATGAAGCAAAAAAAGTCGAGAATAGTCTATCCAAACATTCTGTCTACATTGAAACCAGTTCCACATGGTGAGGGGCTTCCTATTCCAGAACCTCCCGCAGAATATTCTCTTGATTCATCTGATGAGGACAAGGGTGAGCGACCTGTTCTTCTCCTGTTCCATCAGCATGCAGTGATCCAGATTTTCACTGTGGTGCATCATCAATCCCACACAGACTAACACAGGAAGAACTAAATGACCTGGTTTGTGATTTGCACTTATCCAAGAACAAGGCAGAATTGCTAGGATGAAGACTACAACAATGCCCTGGTGGTGCAGTGGTTGAGCGCTGCACTGTGGAGCTGTAGGTAACACATGATGCGAGTTCGATGCCCAGCCAGGGAGAATCCCAAGTGGTGCAGCAGACCTCTCCTGCCTTGCCCGCTGCTCCCCTCAGCAGTGTATTTCTGATCTGCCTGTTCTGCGCCCCACTCTGTCTGTGGTGAATCCTCTCGCCGCCCCACGCCTCTGGCCTGTACACCAGCTTATATATATAAATAAATAAATCTTAATAAAAAGACTTCAACAATGGAATCTTCTAGAAGGAGATGTCACAATTACTTTCTATCAAAAGCGCCACCAGTAGTTGGAGCTTTTCTTCAGACAGGAAAGCACTCTGGTATTCTGTTCCAATATTGACGGCCTCAAGAATGCCTTAGAAATCACTCATGACCCACAAGAATGTAGACTATTTCTAAGACTCTTCGAAACTGAGTCTTAACGCTGTGCTTTTGCACAATGGAAACCATCTTCCATCTATTCTATTCCTGAACAGCTGTACAAGAGACAAGTGAAGAACTCTAAGAAGTAGTCTATGACTTGATTTTTTACAGGTATTAACCATAAGCATATTACTATTGGCATGCATTTTGTGTTGTAAGCATTAATTTATTGCAGATTAAAAAAAAAAAAACTAGAGCCAAAATTAGAATTTGACTGTCATATTTGTGTTGAGCACATACAATTTGTTAGGAAGTGACTCATTTTATTTCAGTAATGACTTTTGTAAAAATTTGTTGACCAGTGATATTAAAATTAGATCTGCCAAATTATCCAGCAATTCCACTCTTTCTATCTACCTGAAGAATGCAAAACTAATTTGAAGGGATATATGTACTCCTAAGTTCATTTTGGAAACAACCTAAGTGCCCAAGGACAGATGAGTGGATTAAGAAGTTGTGCTATATACACACATCAGTATACTGCTCAGCTATAAAAGATGTTGTCTTGTAATTTTTTACTCCATTTTTTACTTTTATTGGTTTACAACACTGTATATGACTCAAGGGTGAAATTGAAAATATCCTTGCCGGGGACATGACGTAGAAGGTTTTCTGACTCTGCCTGAGATTTGGGTGGGAAACAACTTTCCTTCAGGGAAAAACTTAAAGGCAGGCCTGTATTTAGGATGATCAGGGCCAGGGACTGTGGTTTAAATCTCAAAGCCCCAGATCCTGGGAACACCCTCAGTCCTAGACAAATCAGGACATTATCCACCCTACTTGAATCTCATCTCTCTCTCTCTTCATCCTCTCTCTCTCTCTCTTTCTCTTTCTCTCTCTCTCTCCCTCCCTCTCTCTCTCTCTCTCTCTCTCTCTCTCTCTCTCTCTCTCTCTCACACACACACACACACACACCCCTCATACCTGCAGACTATACAGAAAATACTGCTCTATGACAATAGCAGCATTTCAAGACAGTGAGGAAAGAACAATCTGTTGACTATATCATGCTTGGACAGTGATCTATGTAAATAAATAGCTTAACAGAAAAAAAGTAAAATTTTAAAAAGTGAAACTTTTAACACAGCCTGTGAAAACACACACTCACATACAATTCCAAATGAATTAAAGACTTAACTGTGAAAAAGAAAAACCTAGCTTTTCAGAAAAAACACAGAACACTAGAGTAAGATTCTAGTAGAAAAGAATTTTTAAGCTAAGATAAAAAATATATGCCGTAGGGCCTCCCTGGTGACACAATGGGTTAAGTCTCACCACTGTGAAGTTATCTGCAGCCACTGCAGCATGAGTTCAACTCCCGGCCAGAGAGATTCCCACATGGCGCAGCAGACCTCTCCTATCTCACCCATTGCTCCCCTCAGCTGTGTACTTCAATAGATCTGCCTGTTCTACTCCCCACTCTGTCTCTGGTGAATCCTCTCACCCCTCCCCCACACTTCTAGCCTGTAACCCAGCTCTTGTATGCATAAATAAATAAATCTTTAAAAATATGTGTGTGTGTGTGTGTGTGTATTTATATTTATATGCTGTAAAGGAAAGTCATAATTTGCTAACTAGAAATTAAAACCAATGGATGATAAAAAGCATTGTAAAAGTTGGAAAACATTTATAAGAACATGAATCCTGATTCATGTTAAGGGAAATATGTCAGACAGAGAAAAACAAATACTGTACTATATGATATAATTTATATGTGAAACCTTAAAAAGGGGGATTCATAGAAACAAAAAGTAGAATGGTGATTGCCAGGGACTGGGGGTAGAAGGAAAGGGGGTCATTCAAAGAATACAAACTTCCAGCTATATGAGGAATAAGTTCTCAGGAGCTAATATATAGAATGGTGATCTTAACAGCACTGTATTATATATTTGAAAGTTGCTAAGAGAGTAGACCTTAAATGTTCTCACCATATACATAGGAAGGAAGGGAGAGAGGAAGGAAAGAAGGAAAAGAAAGGCAAAAAGAAAGAGAGAAAACTATGTGAGTGAGAGAGCTGTTAAACTAACCCTACTGTGGTTAATTATTTTGCAATATATGTGTCTCATATCAACTCATTTACACATGTATTATGTCAACTATCTTTTTTTGTTATTATAGAGATAACATTGGTTTAAGTCATTATTTGTGTTTAAAGGCATGGGGTTCCCCCTTCAGGTGTTGTTACTACATCACTTCACCACCAAAGCACCCACAGTCCTCCACCATCGTCCTTTGTGTTCTCTCCATGTCAACTATACCTTATCAGAGCTGGAAGAAAATTTTAAGTTGGGAAAAATGCTTTAGGCCAGGAGAAGATATTTGCAATCTCCTTATAATCAATGTAAGCATCTACAAGGGACCTTTCAAACTAATAAGAGAAAAACTATAACCCAATAGAAACAGACATAATTATTAAAGGAAATTTGTTGCAGAGGAAGTGGGAATGGCCAGTAAGTATGAGGATGGGGTCAGCTTCCTGACATCCAGAGAAATGCATAATGCAGTGAAACTATCCAATAGCAACTCATACTCACTACACTGTCAAAAACTATTGTCATATAGGAGAGTTTTGGGAAAATGTGGAGAAATAGGAATGTTTCCGTCTTGCTGGTGATACAAGTACGTTTGCAGCAATGCTGGCCAGCATCTTGTGCTCACGCTCCACCCATGGAGGTCTTTGTTTGGAAAGAGCCTTTTGGAAAGTTCCTGTTTACACACAGAGGCACATAAAATGATATCACTGCAGCACTGTGAGCAGAAAACAAAAAGAACAAACTGCCAATTTTCCCATTAGCAAGAGAAGAGATAAATAAACGGAGGTTTATTAATACAGAACAACAGCATACAACAACTACACTGAACAAAATCTACATGTATCAAAAAAAAAAAAATGCTGTTCCTAGGAACATACTCCAGAAAAATGAAAACATCTGTCCACACAGAATGTTTATAACAGCACTTTTCATAATAGTCAAAAAGTGGAACTAACTCTTATGTCCATCCACTGATTAATATTAAACTGTGGTATGTCCATATAATGAAATATTATGACATGGATGAAGCTTGGAAACTTTATACTAAGTGAAAATGATCAGTCATTAAAGACCACACATTCTGTATTCTTCCACGTATATGAAATGTTCAGATCAGGTGAATCCCAAGACAAATGTCTGCTCTTAGGGAGGGGTGAGTTGATGGATGAATAGTATTATAGATTGCTAAAGGGGATTGAAATGTTATAAAGTTAGCTGTGGACATGGTTGCAAATATCTGCGAATGTACTAAAAGTCATTAAATCATACACTCTAAATGGATGGCTATGTGTAAGTGAATTATATCTCAGTAAAGTTGTATTTAAAAAACGAGGTAGGCTAGTATCATTTGGGCATGTGAGAAAACAAAAGTGGATTTGTTTAGGGACATTCAAAGTAAAACTTCAAGATATACCGTCAGGGATACAGAGCAGTTTCAAGGTAGAGGTCACCATTGTAGAGCAAGGAGGAAGATGGGAAAGGCCCAGGAGGCTCTCTCTAACATAGCAATTGATTAAAAATGGATATTGGAAGAAATATTTAAAAAATGCTAATATAAATTTACTCTCAATAATTCATACATAGATAGCATCATATTTGTATGTTTGAACTCTTTCAAAATTCTTTTTAAGTTAAATTAAAACATTTTTATAGCCTGTTAAATTCATTGAAATGAAACTAACCTTCAAGAATGAAATAGAAAATTTATCATTATTTTGCTCTGATAATGTTCACAATATATCCATCCTCTTCTTCTCCTTTTGATTGTGTCTTGTAATGGTAGACGGTACTATCAGGAGATAAGTACTGGAGTCCATAAAATGAGTTTTTGCTTGAGTCACATACACTGCATATGAATGTGGTTTAATTCCATCAACAGGGTACTGCAAGATGGTGCTTTTGTTATTTTAAAATAGTCCTTTGCTATCCCTTCAGGAATGATGTTAGTTAAATGCTTCAGCCATAGTAATTTGTCAGCACAGTTTGGCCTTAACTTGTAGATGAATCACATGGACTTGTTTTCCCCAAATGTGGATTATTGGATGACAGTGGTGGTGGTAAGAGAAAAGTCAGGCATTGCGACATTGTTGAAGACTGGAAAAGAGTGAGTCTCTTCACACTCAATCTGTCAAAATGGAACTTGTTGGTTGTGAAAAATGTAAATATTTTGTAGCCCAACTAAATTCAAGTTTGAGATGTGAGAGGCACATAAAAATCAGTATCAAGCTCTCATCTCAGACAGGACCTCATTTATTGCAAACTGTAAAATAGATTCAGCTACTCCAGTCCTTCTGAAATGGCATATTAAACTGATATCTGCAATGTTCTGAGGATATCATGACTTCAGCAGAATAAATGACATAAATCTGTGCTGTAGAATAAAAGAAAACTAATTGCAAAATGTACCCCATTCTGGAATTGTCTTTGTCAGAGAATAGTAGGAGCCACTGGGTAGATCTTGTTTGAGAAAGTATTTATGGCCAATCCCTGGAGTGTCTGAAATCACTGATATAAGAAACTGGCAAAATCCACTATGCCTACCGACTTAGTTGACCATCACACCCAAGAGGAAAGATTTTCATGGAGAAAAGCCTTTTAAATATGTGGCTGACTGCTAATAGATGGAATCAATTACCCAAGAAATTAAAATGAATAGATGGTTAGCCATCACTGCTTGGATTACTGTAATAGCCTGTTTGTGACGAGGACTTCTTCCTGCATAGATAATGATATCCCCTCTGAGGACAAATGCCCAAGTTCTAAAGATAATTGATAACTCATCATTTCATTCACTGGAAGTTTCCTTTGGTGGATGAACCCCACTGCAGCTCTGTAATCTACCAAGAGAATAAGTGGTTTGTAATGACTTGGCATATACTCCATTTTTGAATCAGCCAGTTTCATCTATCCCTTTTTCCTAGATGATTTCAAAAGATTTTGAACCATCAGCTTGGCTATAAAACCATCCTGATATGTTCTTAAAACATTGGCTCAAGTACATTTGCAGCTAATGTTTAAATCACATAAACATCCTGATCAACGAATTAATAGAACAGTCCCAAGAGCCCAAGTCATTCGTTTCAGATACAGTATGTAAAATTACTGGATTCACTCATGCTTTTATGATCGACATCAAATTGATATCAGGTCAATGAAAAACCTTGAGAGGAATGAAATCTTTTAATAGCATGTTGGAAGTTTCTGAAAATATTCTCTAAGTTAGCAATTTGAAAAGTAGGATCCAGTAGCCTTTCAAAATAACTATTAGTTGATATTTAGGTATTTTAGACCATCATTTCCAAAATGTATTCAACCTCATACAAATCCCAGGAAATGTCACTAAAATGGTGTATATGGGAGAAGGGGGTTAGAGGTGGACAATGGAGGGTCTCTGTGATAAAATTTTTTCAGGACTGCGTAGTCCAGTCTTCTTGGGGAGATTTTCAGCCTATTGAGGACTCTGAGAAGTCTTGCAACAACAACAAAACAAAAATGAGCCCTAATTCTTCATTATTCATGTTGATTTGATCAATGAATCCTATTTTTGTCAAATACATTCTACACAATCTACATTGAAAAATACCAATAGAGACTAACCTATTTCTGCTGGATAAAGGCCTACCAAGTTTAAACTTCTTATCCAAGATCACATGAGCTATTTATTAGTTGATAAGTCAGGGGTTCTGGCTCCTAAAACAGGGCTGATTCCTAGACAGAGCTAATTAAGTGTATCTAAATGCCTCCCCAAATTTATGCAAAGTTTTTAATTAATAAAGAATAGAGTAATTTATGAATTACCAAAAAAGCTAAGAATATTTAGACATTGTCCTTCCTGGTTTAGGAATGGCTTGATAGTGGGTGGGGCAGATCATGTAGCTATCCTATTCTATATAGTGAATAATATCACACCACTGATTTAAAGTAAAGGTCCTTCACGGCCTTGCTCTACTTTCACATCCATATTAATACTGCAGCTCCAAGCCCAGATCTCCACTGGAAAAAAAAATTAATAAAAGAGGGAGCTCAGATCACAGAAGCAGCGATGGGTCTGAGACCTTGATGGCCCAGAGGGCCAAGAATGGCTCCGGTTTCGTCCTTTCATCATGCTTCCAATTGTACATCAGGACTAGGAGGAGACCCTCAGGAAAATCCCCCTCTGTGCCTGAGACCCTCTGACTTCACCATGTAACCATTTTTCCTTCCCGTCAGTAGCAGATGGAATTAATAGACTGTGACAATAGTCTATTGTTCCAAGCAAGTGACGCCATGATCTGCATGCTTTTTCCCCAGAAGATGGACGACAAAATGCAACGAGGAATGAGAATGTGTAATGTCTGCAACTTTCTAGTTAAAAGCCCCTCTTTGTCTGAAAATTATGCTAGCTTGATTTTCTATGTTCTATTAGCTTATATTAGAATCTTGATTCTCAGTGTCCCTGATGAAATTAGACTAGTGATGGGGTGCCACCAGGGTTTCCCAGTGCTCTGAATTGCGGAAGAATTAAAAAGGGGACACTTGAATATAAATTTTTCAGACCAGCAGATACTGCTCCAGAGCCAGGCACCCCATTTGTTATCTGTCCACCCATCAGAGAGAGCCCCAAGTCATCCAAGGCCCAAATCATTCAGATAACTGAAGAACCCATCTTTAGGGCAAAGCCAGCAGTTGCATGGGCAATTTCTGATTTTTCCTACTTTAGTCTTTGATAGCTTAATCTTTTATGGGGAATAAAAGTTGGTGATGTCCTTTGCCTTCAGTTTTCTCTGAAATCTTGATGTCATTTTAAATGGCCTGGACTCACAAGATGTCACCGGCCAATATATGCAGTATCTAAGTCAGTATGATTATACATTTTCATAGTGATTAGGTATATGGTTCATGACCTTTTTTTTTTTTCTTTAAACAAAATAGTGCTTTTTTTTTTGGTGGTGGGGAAAAGTCTGTTTAATAGAAATCTGCTAATACTGATTACTAAACTTGCCTACCTTCTGCACCTACAAAAATGGCCTGCTTAAGACTTCAGAAGACACCTAAGAAGTTGGAATATAATATTTTTTAGCATCAACTGTGTGTCATGCACTGTGCTAGTTCTTCTGTATATTATCACTAAGTTTAATTTTTCAAACTGAACTTGGAGAGGTAGCCTTTAGTTTCATCACTATTACAGTTGATAAAACTAAGAATCAGAAAGGATCATTTAGTCTATTCATTTGGCATTTGTTATCTACTGATTTGAAGGAGGAAGAGAAAGAGGAGATATTAAAGAAGCAGAGCGACTAAGATAATCAGTCTATACCCCTGCTCCTAGAGTGTGGCGCACATTGGCATTACCTAGATGCTTGTTAGAAATGCAGATTCTTGGGCCTCTCTTGATCTACTGTGTCAGAATCTGTTTTAACAAGATCCCAGGTGATTAGTGTGTACTATAAAGTCTGAGAAGCAGTGTGACCCAATTAAAATGTGACCCAGAGGGGAGGGAGGAGAGAGGAAAAAGAAATTCTCCATGGGAAGACAGAGGGAAAGATGGAATTGTGAAAACAAAGTGCTTGAAGGGCATTGTGTTGTGTCTAAGACCAAGACTAAGAGGAGGGTTGAGAAAGTTGTGTTTGAATATTTTTTTCTGTGACTATAAATTTTATCCCCTTTCAATGTTTATTTCTGGAGAACAAGCTACCCTTTTGAACTGTATTTTCATTTTTTTTTTTTTAATTTTTGGTTTGCGTCTTACCATGAGACTGACAACTTTCAAACAGGTTGCTTGTTGAGTTTAATTGAACTGAGACTAATGAGATTCTGCAAAAGGAGAACTGGTTTATGGTACTCAAATTTTCCCTTCTGCCCTCAGTTTATTCATTTATGAGTTGTGAAGTACTTAGTCCTGATGAGCTTCATTTTATCTAGAAGACCACATAGGAGTCAAATTGGGGGAAGCAAATAGGGGTCCATGAACTGCCAGAGTCTAGGGATCCAGGGCATTTGGCCTGTCCTGCTGCTGGTGGGGGTCCAGGGGAGCCTTGCTAGTCAGTGTCGGCACCTCGAGACAACGGCATTGCCATCACCCAGGAACTTGTTACAAATACAGCATCTGAGCTCTTCTTAGAACCATGGGAACAGAATATACATCTTACCAAGCTACTCAAGTAATTCCTGTGCTCTTCAATGTCTAAGAATGCTGTCTTGTGTAGTTGTATTATTTTTTTAAACTTCCCTCAAATTGATCTCTCCTCATCTCCTGGAGGATTTGGGCTGCTATTACAAAATACTGTAGACTCGGGTAGTTTATCAGCAACAGAAATTTATTACTAACAGTTCCGGAGGCTGGAAGGCCAAGGTCAGGGTGCCAGCTTGGTCTAGAAAGGGTCCTCTTTGTCATCTACTTCTCATTGTAATCTCACTTGGGGAGACAGGGAGCTGGGGTTCCTTTGATAAGAGCTATTAATCCCATTCATGAGGTTCTTTATGACCTTGGAGGCCTCACCTCCTAGTGATGTCTCCTTGGGGATTAAGTTTGAGCCCATGAATTGGGGGAGGGAGTACATTTACGCCATAGTACCTCCCAATACTCTCCCTTTCAAACCTGTGCTAGGTGCACGCATGGGTACTCTTTGGCATATTTTTCTACGAATATCTCCCAAGTTAGATCTCACAAAGTGCCTCAGGAGAGAGTGTGATTCTGAACAGATGCCATATGCAGTTTTTGGCAGAGCTTGAGCAAAAATTCTGAATTATCTACTCCAACTATGCTGGAGGGCACAGGGATGCTACCTTTACTGGGGTTTGTTTACTTAATTATAAAGCCATTTATACCATGGCTGTTCCAGCAAATCTGACTCCAGGTTTTGAATCTAAATAAAAAATATTTCATTGCTCTCTAATTCAGAGCCCTAAGGGTTTTCATATCGAATGTCTAGTTTGGTTTCTTTTTGTAGATATGTAGAAAAATGACTGGCTTTACCATATGGCCTGGCAATTTCACTCCGAGCTATAAACCCAAGAAAAATGAAAACACAGGTCTACATAAAGCCTTGCACGTGAATGTTCATAACAGCATTATTCCTAGTAGCCCCCAATAGAAACAACCCAAATGACCACGGATGAATATAAATTAAATGCGATACATCTACACAAGGGAATGTCATTTAATTTTATATAAGGTGTGATGCAGGCTATGACATGGATCAACCTTGAGCACATAATGCCAAGTAAAATAAGCCAGACACTAAGGGACAAATGACTCCATTTATATGAAATACATAGAAAAGACAAATCCATAGATACAGAAAGTAGACTAGTGGGTTTCCAGGGCTGGGGATGGAGAGGACAAGAGAATGAGCGCTAATGGGTAGATGATTTCTATCAGGAGGGTTGAAGAATTGACTGTGGTGATTATTGCACAACTCTATGAGTAGCTAAGAAGCCACTTTAAAAGGGTGAATTTTAGAGTATGTGAATTATGTCTCAATAAAGCTGTTCTTAAAAATTGCTGCCAGTGAAGCCAAGAGCCCTATGGCTCAGGTAGAAGTCAGTCCCTGCCCAGGACAAAGGACCCTCAGAAGTGTCCTCACAGCCATTGTCTTTCATCTTATAGCCCCCAGCAGGGTAGCTGAACATGAGAGGTGTTTTGGAGCACCCAAAATCCCAGAAATAGGGGTGTTCTCAATGTAACTCCCTCCTCCCTGAGGTAGGTATTTCTGACACCGATCACCTTTCCTCACCCCTTCCCATGAACCTCATTTAGTTTTTCACTAAGTCACTTTGCCAGGATATAGGTGTCTAATGTGGTAGTAGTGAAGAAGATCATCTTGATGGGAAATGTGCTATGAGCTTTAATTCTCCTCTGTTCTAATTAAGTCCCCCCACGGAGGGGCTTATCAGACCCTTTGGGGAAGTTGCTCCCCAGGTAAGACTTTTCACTGTGAGGTAAATCACATTGCTGACTAAAAACAGGTGCTATATAAGTTGTGAGTCCAAGCGCAAAATACAAATTCAAGGTCCTTTGCATTTCTTAAATTATTAAGTTATTCTTAAATTATTAAGAATTTCAAAAGAGTGGCATCAGAGCAAGCACAGAGACCTTCTACACGTCATCTGTGTGACTGCACACATCTGTGGATAGAGATGATAGAATGATAGACAGACAGATGGGTGGATGGATGGGTGGGTGAGTGGGTGGGTGGATGGATGGATGGATGGATGGATGGAGAGAGAGAGAGAGAGAGAGAGAGAGAGAGAGGGAGAAAGGGAGAGGAGCTCCTATTCTTATATACTTGAAAATAATTTCCTGACCTTTAGTGGACATGCTATTTCTTGTTAAAAGCTATTTGAAGATGGTATATTTCTAGGGAGTACCTGGAGATAATTGTATGAAATATAATCTGATTTTTAAGGACTCTCCCAGGAGTTCATTAATATAGTGATCTTAAGAGTTTTAATTTGCAAATTACTTTATTTTGGTCTCCCAACATTATTGTGATGCTAAAAGAGCCAAAATTTTAGCATCCATTTTACATATGCAAAAAGTGGTCACATAACGCATTTTAGGGGGATGTCCAAATGCAAAAGAGCTCAGCGGAAGAGACATATTTTTACTTTTCTCCCATCTGTTTTTATAGTAGACTACTGTATCTATGACGTAATATGGGGAAACTATAGACTGATTCCTAATATTGACATATGATATATTAATAATAATAATAATAAACATGTTATCAAAGGTTTATAATGCACCAGGCACCATGATAAATACTTTATATACTTTATAGTATTTGATTTTTCCCTCCAAAAAGTCTTGCCCAAACTGATCATTTATGCACTGAGAGGTTAAGTACTTGTCTGTGTCAGATCATGTGTGCGTGTGTGTGTATGTGTGCGCGTGCATGTGTATTGACAGAGTGCAAGGTAAAATTGCCTTCAGTTAGCACTAATTCTATTTTAGCAGGAATATTTTATGTAAATGACTCTAAAAATGCCCCCAAAGGTGACCACTGATTATACTGTGAACTTAAAATGGCTCCCTACTTCAAAGAGACCACACAGTGTGATGATGAGGAATATGGACTCAAGGATCAAAATGTGTGAGTTTTAATCTCAACCATACTTCTCAACAGGTGTGTGATCTTGACCAAGTCAGTTACTCTCCCTGTGACTTGAGTTGTCCCCTTATAAAATGGAGATTACAAAAGCACTCACCATAGGCTTGCTGTCAGGACCAAATGAGTACATATTTCACATATCTAACTTATCTATGTCTATCTAACCTACTATCGGGCACATAGTAGGAGCTCTGAAGGAAGTGTTCATAAGTAGATGGAGGAACAAATTCTTGTTAATATTCTGGCTTTGCGGTGGGGTGTCTGATGTCTAAGGGCTTTGTCGAACAAAGGAAGAATCAGTGTATTAGGGTAATACATTTGCATAATGAGGTTTAAAAAATGCTTAATACATCTTCCAGCAGAACTCACCTTTTTCTTGGATGCTGTGTTACCATGCCCAAGCTTCAAACTTCGTCTAAAAGAAGGAAAGAGGAGAAAAGATTCAAGACCCTGGGCTAGCATGAAATCAGGAGCCAGGAGTCCTGGGGTAGTGCACACCCGAGGCATCTCAACAAATATTTTTAATCCCCTCAGTTGCTTAGCCAGTTTACCCACACATAACATGCCAGCTGATGTAAAGCTCAGCCTCACACCACAAAGGGCAGGTGATGCGAGCGCATCCACTCCTGCACAGTGACAAAAATGAAAAGTGACGGCAGCTTCCTGAGAGCTTTGTGAACTGACACATTCAAAGCTGCCTACTGGCAACCGCTGAATTGGGGGGCAGCGGTAAGCAAAAGGAATGTGATGTGTTGCGAGCAACGGTTTTAACAGCCTGTTTTTCAAAAGCAGTAAGTGCTAAAAATGCCCATGCCCAAGGTTTACCTTGGAGTGAAACCTGAGGTCACGAAGAATAACTTTTCGAAAAGTTGGATAACTTCCGCAACATCAGCAATTTAACCTCCCAGCCTCAGAATTAGCAATGAACATTTGGGGTTCAGTAAAGTGATGACATAAAGAAAAGCACATATTGTTTTTAATGAACTATGGTCAGCCTGGGGTAGAGATCTGTCAGTCAATAGGTCAGAAATTGTATTGGCTCCCTCTCTCCAAGTGAAACAGTCAAGAATTTGATGATTTATGGAGACTGTACTTGAGGTATAATGAATTCATGTGGGACTGAAATCAGGCTGAGTTGAAATCTGTTGTTTAAATCCAGCCCTTTTCTCTTTTGCTGATGCCCATAATTATGGTCCTAATGGTTTCTGTTTTCTTTTCACTTCCCAAAATACAGACTTACTGGCCTGCTCCATTACTGTAAGAGGTGAGGGCTTTGAGTCAGCCCATATCATTGCCCTCCATGCCTGCTGCTGAAGTTTTAGGAGTTACCCAGAAATAATCTATTTATCATTTCCCCCTGCCTTTTTTATGTATGTGCTCTAATTTAGTGTGGTCTTCCAGGGATAACAGTTTAGAATCATTTTTATGTTCCAAAAGAGTAATGATATACCCTAATGAATGACTCCAATGTCTCCCCTGAAATTACTAAATCATTGACAAGGGACATATTTGTGCCTAAGAATATATAATGTGTTAATTAAGCTAGTCAATAAATATCTAGTCATTAAAGGAGACATAATGAAATCTCGATGTTTTAAATCCCTAGACACATCTGTGCGAAACCAGAATATATAAACATCATCTTAAATGTTCATCAGCCAACACCAAACACCTACGTATGTGAAGGCAAGGTGAATAGAGTTATATCA